>SJYC01008548.1:0-23221 GCA_006408675.1 Madoqua kirkii
AAAAAAAAAAAGATGAAAGGAAACTAATATAGATTAAAAGACATCTAAGAAACCTATAAACTAATATTAATGACTGGGTTTTATTTGGGTTCTGATTCCAAAAACAAGTTGAGAGAAATTATGTGATAACTTGGAAAATGTGAATGTTAATTGAATATTCAATAATATTAATGAAATAAGTTGTGAGCATCATAATGGTATTGTGGGTTTTTTTTTCAAGTGTCTTTAATTACCATATAGTTGAAGTTACTATAGTCAAAACATGGTAGAGGTGAATCAGAAGGTTCCTGCCTACCAAACTCAGCAGATAAACTGACAATGTCAATAAAATACTTCTGGCACACAAAAAAAGTAAATTATAATTTTATCTCCAATTTGTTCATTCTTTGATATCTCTCTCTCTTTCTCATTTTGAGAAGAAAAATTACCTCTTAATAGTCTCCTAAGCGTGGACACTTTTAGAAGGAGTCATTCCAGTCATCTCTGAAATCTAGATTTTTTTTTTTAACCTTGCTAAAATTATCTAAGACATAATGACTGTTTCTGAGCTAATAACAGACACCTCACTGTGCTCTGGTATTCTCTCTAAAAGCAGTTAGATCTAGATGCTTCTCCTTTTCCCTTTTTCATTCATCCATTTCAGTCATCCCAGGTAAGAGGAAGTTAGTCCCTCCATAACTCTCTTTATGGATGAAGTCATTTCAAAACAGCACTCTTTTGAATCATATTTGAAGCAGACTGTTTGTACTGATGAATGATACAGCTAATAACGAATTGTTCTGCACCCTTTTCCCATGTAAAAGGCTCACATACACAGGACTCTCTTTTCTCCGTGACTCAAGGCTTGCGCAGTCCCTCCAGTTCATTAAATCACTGCAGCCCCTCAGCATGTCTGTTGCCCTCACAAGGCCCATGCACATATGCTAAGTTTAATACCTGAGTAGCTCAAGGCTGAACTGTAACACACTACACCCAAAGCTCTCACTCTTGCTGTGGTTGTGTCTCTCCTAAGAGCAGTGTGACCCATCTGTGCTTGTCAGATCCTGTGTAGCAGATACCTGCCAAGACCAGAGTCAGCTGAGCCACTTCCTGCTAAGTGCCACCCGCCCCCCACCTCCCAGGGTCATTTCTGGCTAAGCCCTGTCGTTGTGAATGTTGAGGCCACCTATATGACCTTTGACAGAAGCTTTTTGGCTGAAGGCAGGCAAGACCCATCCTCTGTACCCTTACAGCTAAACCATAGCCCTGTCTCTATAAAAACAGATCCTCACCTGTGGATCAAACTCTGAGACTTGTGACGACCCACCAGGGAGAAAACCCTACATATCTGACACTTAAAACCAAACCTGAAGTTTCCTGCCCAGTTACAAAGGATAAAAACGACTCCATCAGACAAAAACCAACCACGTGGCTCAGTAGGAGGGTCCACAAGCCATCGCAGCCATAAGCACATGTTTACTAAAGTCCAGACCTAAGCTACAGACCCTGGCCTCACCAAAGCCTCTTCACATGTTAGTTGGTCCCCAAATTCTACTCCCTGTTTATTTCCTAAGGCTCTTGTTTCAGTGAATCAGATGTTGAAGTTCTGTGGATCTTCAATAAATAGCCCCCTCTTTCCTTGCCCTGAGTTCAAGGCCAATTAAAAAGTAAAAGTCAATATTACTTTTTATTACTTTGATAAAGTTAAAATTGAAGAAGGGGGCTCACATTACTGGATAAATGAACTTTCCAATAGTGAACCCCAGACATAGAGGCTTCCCTCATCATAGATCATGCTAGAAAACTGAAGTCTCCCTACTGGGACAAGTCCCTTTAAAACATCCTACAGAATGCATGCTTCTGTGGGTGACCTAACTCCCCAAAGGAGAAATGGAGATGCTGAACTAATGTTCAGTTCATTCTTCTCAAATTTGTCAGTCCACTAAGTTATTAACTTCTCTTCTGGGGAGAGAGGCCAAGAGTATTACTCTGGAGAATCTCCCACCGTATAAAATAAACTATCAAGAGTAGAGGAAAGCACTTTTCTCCAATAAGAGTCATGATTAATCATCTTAAATGACACCAGGATACCTTTTTGTCTGCTTTCTGCTGTGTGTTATGAGAAATGTGAATGACCAGTTTCCAATCTGGTGCAACCATTACAATCCCCTAATGGAAATGGTTTTGATTTGGGTAGTAAAAGAGTCCTGGTGTCAGGAAGCCAACATTTGGAGAATGATTATTAAAGTACAGTGATGAGTAATGACATTCCCATCACGAGGCAATGGGAAGAATGGGTTTTCATTCTTCCTTCCCATTTCTGCCTCGTGGCTGCATTCTGTGTAGAGCCTTCTGCAAATCAACCTTGACCCTTCTCATCCTCTGTCAACAGGTCCTGGGTGGGACTTGAAGGAGGGTGGCGTGAGCTTCATACATTTTAATGACTATATAGTATTCCATCACATTGTCTTGAACCAATTTTCCATTCCTGGTACTTTTGTTGTTACAAAATAGCTGCAATGAATATCCTTAGGTAGGGCCCTGATCCCAAGGAGCTCCTAGTCCAGTGGAAAAGACTGGACTATAATAATAAGTAGCCTCTAATTATGAAAATAATTAATTACAATTGTGATAAATGCTATGAAACAAAAGTACTAGATGTAGTGACAATATATTATAGGAAGACCTAACCTCCTGGCATTGAGGGTTAGTCACAAAGTGCTGCCCTAAGGAAGGGACATTTCAAGCTGACCCTTGAAGAATGAGTAGGAAGAATGGTCACACAGTGGGGCTGGAGATAGGTATGTGTGACAGGTGCAATGTGTGTTTGAGGTCTCGGGGTGGGGTATACAGCACCAGGGCACCACATATACAAGTGAATACAGGCCAGAAAGAGATGCCCTTTAAAAAAGAAAGGATGGCCAGCAAGAAAGCAAGCTGCCAGCAGCCCTGTCTCCCAGATCTTTAGAATGGGGGAGCGAAGGGCTGAGGGCATCAGGGACTGGATGGCCAAGAACTTTGGGCACAGCTGTGAAATGCTTCATTGTTGTTGTTCAGTGGCTAAGTCATGTCTGACTCTTTGTGGCCACATAAACTGCAGAATGTGAGGCTTCCCTGTCCTTCACTATCTCACGGAGTTCGCTCAAACTCATGTCCGATGTGTTGATGATGCCATCTAACCATCTCAACCTCTATTGCCCCTTCTCCTGCCCTTAATCTTTCCCAGCATCAAGGTCTTTTCCAATGAGTAGGCTCTTCTCATCAGGCGGCCTCAGTATTGGAGCTTCAGCATCAGTCCTTCCATTGAGTATTCAGGGTTGATTTCCTTTAGGATTGACTGGTTTGCTCTTGTGAAATGCTTGGGCTTTGTTTTATCCTATACACATTAGAGAGACACTGAAAGATGTTGAGGAAGGATTTTCTAAAGCTCAGTCTGGTGGCCACATGGAGTGTGGTCTGGGAGGGATAAAGCTGAAGATAGGAAAACCAGGTTGGAAACAGAACTACCTGTGTGACCTTTTGCAGGTCACATAGCCTCTCTGAGTTCTAGTTTCTTAGCTGAAAATGGGGGTAATAATTTCTACCGTATAGAGTTCTGTTATGATTAGTGATATATACTACCATAATGTTAAATGCTTAGTAAATGCCAGCATTTACTGTTTTCCAAAATTCTTTCTTCTCCTTATTTTTCACATCTACTTTGGCACAAAATCCTATTCATCTTCCCTCCTAAATACCTCTCAAATCTATGTTTTTCTCCCTGTCTCTCTCCATAACTCTCATAAATTCTAATTTGGCTACCAAAATGGGTTCCTGAGTTCAGCCTGTGCCTCCTCTAACCCCTCCCCCCACATCTTGGCTAACAGAGTAATTAAACAGAAACCTGAATGCATCACCTGCCTACTTGAAAACCCTCCTGATTCTTCATGCATTAAGGGATCATGAACGAATCCCTAAATATGGATTACAAGGTTCCTAGTGATCTTCCCCAAATGTATCTGTCATTCCTACTCACCATCCTGCCAGCCCACCCCACCCTACTCCTTATACCCTAGACATTTGGGCTGCATGATCCCTCAACACCCAACCTGTGTTATTCACCTCACATCTCTCCTTTTGGGGAGTAGGCAGATTCAGGCCACACAACATGCAGGATCTTCATTCCCAGACCAGGCATCTACCCTATACCCACTGCAGTGGAAAGGCTAACCACTGAACCACCAGGAAATTCCCGCCACCCCACATCTTTACTCACACTTTTGCTCCTGTCCCAAGACACCATCCCTTATTGCCACAAATCCCAGCCCCTATTCTGAGACTCTGTTTCAGTGTCACCTCTTCCTCCTCTCATATTCACAATCTTCCCAAATTCTATATTCATTCCTTCCCTGAACTCCCATATTACTGTCTACATCCGTGTGTTAGTCCTTATCACATTTATATTAGGGATGCCCAGGTGGTTCTGTGGTAAAGAATCCTCCTGCAAATGCAGAAGACGTGGGTTCAATCCCTGGTTCAAGAAGATCCCCTGGAGGAAGAAATAGCAACCCACTTCAGCCCATGGACAGAAGAGGCTGGCAGGCTACAGTCCATGGGGTCGCAAAGAGTTGGACATGACTGAGTAACTAAGCACACACACACACACACACACACACACACATTTATATTAATTTAATATGTTTCTGTTAACTTTTCACCTCCAGGGCTATGGGTTTCTCAACAACAGTGGCCCCTTTTAATCACCCTCGTACCCTCAGTGCCTAGCATACATTCTTTACGTATTGGACTACACTCGCTGAGCAAGTGAACGCACTAATGAATCAAACATAAAAGTCATTCTATGTTTGAAACTACTTGGTTTGAGGCTTACAGGACTCAACTTCTAGGTGGCCTGTGTTTTGGGGGTCTCCCTTGGCCATCAAAACTTGATTCCTCCCTGCCTCCAGGGAATCTAGGGAGGAGAGGGGCAACTAATCACTCCCCTCTCCCATGTGTCACTCGCTTGCACCTGGACCCCACCTTGGGACCCATGCCTGCAGCCCCATCTTCATGTGAGGCTGCAGTGCCATCTACTGGTGACTGGAAGACCTGCAGGTCAGGCTGAAGAAGAAAAGAAGGCATTAAGGGCCCCTACGGTTTAACCTGGATATGGAATCTCAGCTATTGGACCCCACACTGGGCAGGTTTGTCCACCTATGTGAGCCCAGACTTGATGGAGGTAGCCTTTTATTTATATTTCTTATTGACCAAAAACTCTCAGGCTGTCTCGGTGCTAAGAGCGCTTTCTTCAAACATTGAAACTGGTACCCCCACACTCAGTCCTCCCAGAAGCTAGTAACCCTAACTCCGGAACACAAAATCCTTCCCTGGTCCTCTCAGGGAGAAAACCTCTCACTTGGACCCACTGACAACACTCAAGAGTTTGTGAGGTGTTGGTGACCAGATGCCTCTGCCAAGCCCCTCAGTAAACAGGGCCACTGAGTCAGATGTCTCAGAGATGGGGACTTTTCCTCAGGTCCTCAGTGAGCAGACCCCAGACTCAGGACTGTCAGTGGCCAGGACCCTCACCGAGATCCCTCAGTTATCAGAGCTCTTGTCTCTATTTCCTTAGCAGCCAGACCCCTCTCTCAGCCCCTCAGTAAGCCAAGGCCCCTCATTCAGATCTCTCCAGTTTTCACTCAGATCTCAGTGGCTGGGCCCCTCCCTTGGATTCTTCAACAGACCCATAAGAAAGACCTTATGGCATTACTAAAGCAAAAACAAAACAAAAACTTTATTTTAAAGAATTCAACATATGCAGAAAAGCATCAATGGGACCATCATGGGATAAAAAACTGAACTGTAGTGACCTTTGCATTTATTTTGTGGTTTAACATTTTTTACAGTGAATGACATATGAAGACCAATCATAATTTTTAAGATGTTTAGATCTTTAACTTTCTTGATCCAGCCCCACGCCCTTGGGTGCCCAGGGCCCACTCTCAGGCCTTTGTGGTTGAAGGGGCTTAATTAAGGTCTGGTGACATAACAAGAGCTCAGTGGGTCCCTTAAGGTCACTCATCAACCTTCTGCTTCCCTCTATTCCCTGGAGAAGCTGCCAAAGCCTCTTGTCTCCAGGACTTCAGCCTCCTGCATTCCCTGGGCCCCTTGTTCAGACAGGGGCCACAGCTGAGCCCAAGTCTCAGGAGAAGGTGTGGGCCTGCTGGGCTAATTGGTGCAGTCTCAAGGACTGTACCCCAAAAGGCCAACTTTGGCCACCCTCACCCCAGCCCACCTGTATCAGGAGTGATTAGCAATAATGCTCTTTGAAATGTTGCTACTGCGCACTAATCCACGTGAACCATGTAACAAACAAACCAGCTTCCACTTTGACTCCAAACCCTCTGAGAACACAGCTTAGGGTCCAAAGTAAATACAATTACGGGAGATACTGGTGGGTAGGAAATTGTGTCTCAAATTCCCACTCTCATTCTCAGCCCTCCCAGAGCCATTTTTTATCCCCTCTATTTTGACCCAAGCTGGGCTCCCCTGCCCTTAGCCAGGATACCCATGGGATTCCTTTAAGCATTAACCAATGCTTTGGTCTCCAGCTGCCCCAAGGCCTGCTTTTCCCTTTCACAAACAGAGACTTCGGCATCTAAGGTTTACTTTCAGAGAAACAAAATCATCCCCTGCTTGTCAAAGTCATAACTGGTCATTCATTCAGTCTACTAATTCTTGTATTCACTCATTCATTCATTTATTCTTACCACACATTTTTATTAAGATATGCTGTGTATTGGGTTCTATGATAGATGCCGGGGATTGAGCAGTGAATTAAATAGAGCCCTTGACCTTGTGGAATTTACCTCCAAATGGGAGATACAGATGTTAGACAAACTACATGGTTAGTTACTTAAAAATCACTTCCATGCTGCAAAGGAGATGGGCCTAATCTGACCTAGACCTGTACTACAGTCTCTGGGTGACATAAAAGTGGATAAGACATAAATCACTGTCAAAGAGTCAAAATCTAGATGCAGAGCCAACTTACAACTCCTGTTGAGGAGAGGAGAAAGTTAGACAAATCTCTCACTCTAAATAAAGCTTTCGAGAATATCTCAAAGACTCCTGATGACTGGAAAAAAATGAGACTTTTTTTTCCCCTCATTTATCTTTGGATAAAGGAGCCAAAGAAACAGGTCCAAGATGGCAGGCCTGGCAGGCTAGATGAACACAAACAGGTCATCAGGAAAGCAAATTCAGTTCAGGAAACTGAGTAGCAGCAAACTCAGTAGCAGCAAAGCAAAACCTAAGAGACAGGAATTGAAGGAGGGTGGGTTTTTTAGAATCAGAGCAAGATGCAGACAGACTCTACAGCAAAAGGGGGTGATTCACTCATTCATGCAATTTCTGTCGACTGATCAACGTCTGGCACTGTGCTGGGCACTAAGGATACAGCTACTAGCACATAAGTTTAGTTGGGAAAATAGATATACAACTAAACACAATAATTGCTCTCCAAATATATGCAGGAGACTTAGTGGTGACCACTACTAAGGTTATCCCTATAATAGTAATGTCACCCCCACTAATTTGGGAGAGGAAGGGGCAGCATCACAGCCAGCACTCAGGGATGGCTTCTCCAAAGCCTGTGCTACGTGTGCAGCAGACAGCAGTGGGCAATCACCAACACACCAATAGTCGTGCCAATTTCAAAGCATCATATTGCATGGAGATGTAATGGTTATTTTTACCATTGGCTTTCATTTCCTGCGAAAATCTTCCCGGGTTTAGATAAAATTGGATTCGACCTTTGAGAGCGTGTGTGACTATGGATGACATCCATCTCTTGTGGGCGGAGAAATGATTGAGAATGGCTGTTGCATGCAACTGAGGATGAATCACGTTCTTAGATATTTCAAAGCATCATATTGCATGGAGATGTAATGGTTATTTTTACCATTGGCTTTCATTTCCTGCGAAAATCTTCCCGGGTTTAGATAAAATTGGATTCGACCTTTGAGAGCGTGTGTGACTATGGATGACATCCATCTCTTGTGGGCGGAGAAATGATTGAGAATGGCTGTTGCATGCAACTGAGGATGAATCACGTTCTTAGATCAGAAAGGGAGCTGAGTGGGAGGCCGAGCGGAAGGGAGCTGCAAGTATGAATCTGGGTTTTTCAGCCTGGAGGCAGCAAAGCTGTCAGGAGACCTCTCCAGTGGGGAAGGAATCAAGGTTCTCAGATCTAATCAGGTCTGGAACTTTTAGAGGAAGCCAGCCCACAGGCTCAGAAAGTCTAGCTGAAGGGGAGAGTCTCCTTACTGTGGGAGCTGCTTGCTCTGCTTAGAAATGTAACTATTGGTGAACTATTCATATGTTCAATTGTTTCTCTTTCTCTCAGTTCTTCAGAAAAACTTTCAGAAATGCCAGCTATATGTGTGCTTCCTCCAATGAATATGTATTGCTTGCTTAATTTTTTAAAGATATTTATTAAAAGTCATAGAAAGAAAAAGCTTTAAAGTGAAAATGCCAGTTTGAGGTGTGTTTCAGAGCAATGAATGCCGCCTTTGTTCACATTCCCAGGAGAGTTGTGAAAAATGAACAGTTTAACCCAGGTTGGGTCTTGGGGGCAAGGGTAGACAGGCAGCTGTTTTTCTTAAATATCTATCTATTTATTCATTCATTCGTTTGACTGTGCCAGGTCTTAGCTGTGACATGGTCAGGCATCCCCTGACCAGACATCCCCTAACCAGGGATTAAACCTGGACCCCCTGCATTGGGAGCACAGTCTTAGCCACTGGACCACCAGGGAAGTCCCAGGCAGCTGATTTTTCAGTCAGAAAACTCCCAGGTTGCTGCAGTAGATGAGATGGAGAAAGTTGGGGTCCATGGCCATCTCCCTAAGCCCACAACCACAGAATTCTCCCTTGAGAACATCCCTCTGCTAGGCCTGCCTGAGTTTCCGTGGTGGTTTGTTTGCGTGAGTAAAGTCCTTTCCGTTACTGATGGATAACAGTGGTCAGACCGACACTAAGGAGACTGTCCAGGTCTCAGCCTCAAATACCCCGCAAAGTCGAGGGGAGCCAGGAGAGCCTAGTGAGCAGGAAAAGCCTGCCAAGAGTACACCATCTCCTCTGCATCTCCATAAAGTCCACATCCTCAAACAAGCTCACACTCCACCTCACCAGCGAAGTCTACCCGGCTCCTCAGACCACCACGGACGTCTGCTTCCTGGAGTTATCTTTCTTTATTAAGATTGAGCATCATTGCACGTTTTTCCTTTTTGGAAAAACATCTGGTCCCATACTCTATTTATTCACTGGGGCCTCTGTGTATACTTTTAAAATCAATTTATGTAAGTTCTTGCTGCAGCTGACTGCAAATATTTCCCCAGTGTGTTTGCCTTTTTACTTGGGTTACCTTTTATTTTTTTAACTTGTAAAAGTTTAAAATACTTCGATAATCATCAGTTAACCTTTCCCTTTATGACTGCTTCTAAGATGGAAAATTCACTCTTTCCAGAGATTTGATAAATAGGTTGGTGTTTCCAAAGTTTTTAAAGCTGTTTAGTCCATCTGGAAAGTTCTGGGTGTACAATGTGAGGAGAAGATATATATTATTTTTCTCTGATGCTAGCAAATTTTTCCAGACCATGTACAAAATAAATTTCTGCCTTTACCAATAATTTTTTATTCCAAATTTATGGTATATCGAATTCATCTCTACCAGGGCCGTCTTTTCTTCCAGGCAATCTATTTGGTTCCAAACAACAATACTTTTGTCACTTCATGGTACATTCTGTACACTCTGTTAACTATGCTCAAAGTTGTTTAAAGGAAGAAATCACATATTTGCCTCCCAAATTATTCATTCAACAGATATTTATAAAATGTCAAATACGGCCCAGGCACTTTTTGGTGCTAGAAATAGAGCAGAGAATAAGGTAGGATCAAGTTTCTGCCATTATTTACTTGTGATTGATTAAGCATTGATGATCAAGAGAAGAAAATGTTGAGTGGCAAGCTGCGCTTCTCAGAGGTGATGAAGGGAAGGGCTCTGGAGGCTTCCTTTGAGACCTGAGGGATAAGTGGGCACTATACAAAGAGGAGGAGGCTGGAGAATCTGCAATGAGATGGGACTTAGGCCTGGCAATCCCTCCTAGAACCTTGATTCCAGCTTCCTAGAGGAAAAGAAACAGATGAAGATAGGGAAATACTAGCTGGGCCGTCATGAGCAGGAGAGGGGAGCTCCTGTTCCATGCCGGGTATCATGACGATACTTTCATATGGTTCTTCTTTCATCCTCAGACTCCTCCTTGAGCTGATATGTTCTTTATCCCACTGCATACATGGGCGACTAAGGCCTGGAGTGTTACATTATTCACTTGCTGAGAGCCTGGATCACAACAAGGTCAGGATGAAGGGAGGCCCTGGAACATGAATCTCCTTCTCTGGGTTTCCTTCTCCTTAGCTGGGGGAACCTTGTCATCCCTGCCCCTTTGTGTGTCTTGGAGTCCTGTCATGAAATCCTAGATCTAAGTCATCCTCAAACTATGCTGGGTCTTCAGACTGACAGGGACCTAGGTCAGCCCTTGGAATCTCTAAGCCCATACACAACGTTGTGTTTTCAAGTCCTAAGTTCACTGCCCAGACACTGGTAGAGCTCAACAAGCTAAAATACTCGTCAGAACCAGAGGGTTGTTGCCAATATTCACTTTGAAGTTCAAAACAGTGCGCACAAATGCAGGATCACAGCCTTCCTGGCTATCTTTTGAGACTTCTTTCCCCAAAGTTTCCCATTCCTATTCGTTCCACACAAGTCATGCCCAGGCCCACCCGTCTGGCTGCCATCTTTCCTTCCTCTGTGCCCTGCGCTCTAGGTGTTCATGTCAGTTGCCTCCACCCTCTCACTCCCCTGATGCATCACAATAAAGACGGCAACTATTCTTTATACCTGGGGCTTCCCAGGTGGTGCCAGCGGTAAAGAACCGTCTGGCAATGCAGGAGATGCAAGAGATGTAGGCTCAATCCTTGGGTCAGGAAGATCTCCTAGAGGAGAGCATGGCAACCCACTCCAGTATTTCTGCCTGGGTAATCCCATGGACAGAGGAGCCTGGTGGGCTATGGTCCAGAGGGTCACAAATACACACTACTGAAGGGACTCAGCACACAAGCACACACATTCCTTATTTCAGTGCTACTCGAAGAGTGGCCACCACCCCAGTGCCAGGCCACAGACTGTTACCAGTCCATGATGAGATTCAGAGTAAATGCTTAGACAGGGAACTCTGCTCAGTGTTGTGCGGCAGACTGGTTGCGAGAGGAATGGATACGTGAATACGTATGCCTAAGCCACTCCCCTGGACCTGAACGCATCACATTGTTAACCAGCTATGTTCTAATATAAAAGAAAAAGTTCAAAAGAGAGAGAGAGAAGAGCAAGTGCTTAGAAACATAGCAATTTGACAGAGTAATTATAGGTCATTTGAACCTAATCATAAAAAGTATACTAAATGCATTGTGATATCCTGGATTGGATCCTGAAACAGAAAGAGTACATTAGCCAGAAAACTGCTGGACTCCAAAGAGAGTCCATAGTTTTTAGTTACGGTGCAATGTGAATTTGTTAGTTTTCATAAATATGCTTCAGTTATCTAAGATGTTAGCACTGGGGAATCTGAGTGAGGTCTATACAGCAAGTCGCTCTATTCTCTTTGCAACTTTTCTGTAGATCTACAATTATTCCAAAATAAAATGTCTTTATTTACATTGGAGAAGGCAATGGCAACTCACTCCAGTGCTCTTGCCTGCAAAACCCCATGGACGGAGGAGCCTGGTAGGCTGCAGTCCATGGGGTCGCTAAGAGTCGGACACGACTGAGCGACTTCACTATCATTTTTCACTTTCATGCATTGGAAAAGGAAATGGCAACCCACTCCGTGTTCTTGCCTGGAGAATCCCAGGGACAGGGGAGCCTGGTGGGCTGCACAGAGTCCAACACAACTCAAGCGACTTCGCATATTTTACATGTTTTTTTTTTCTTTTCCAGCTCCTTTATTCCTTTAACACCTTAACAAAAGATTCTCCAAAGTTAAAATAAAGCTTTGAAAAACATACAGTTTCATATTATTTACATGACATATGAGTACGGATGCCAATATTCCACGGGCATTATGTCAGAGACAGAGTGGGAAGGCATAACGTAACTCACTCTGTGTGGCTTTCTTCAGTTTCATTTTTCTAGCAATATAACTGCACTTTCCAAAAGTGTCAGTTTGCAGTGGATTCAAAAGGGGAATTTGAAAAATGTAAGTGGTCTTCTACCACAGATAGTTGGTGAAGCGCTGCTTCAGACATTCTCTATCTTCCTCAGCACTTGTCGCCATGATAGTTACAGATGCTAATCACGAGTTCTTGGTGATGATGGCCAGACTCACAGGTGCAGGTTCTGAAACCAGTTTCTGCACTCTCTGAGTAAAGCCACAGCCCAGGGCCCTGTCATCACTCAAATCCAGGCACATTTCAGAGTTTGGTCATGTACCCTGTATGTCACAGCTCAGCTGTTACATCGCAGATACTGCCACACCTCAGGGCCAAGCCCGGGATGTGACGGGACCTTGGGAAGTGCCAGCGTATAAAGGCTCAGGCCCCAGGTTGTTCTATGCCTGAAGGGTGACAGGGCCCTGGGATATGCCTTTATCTGTGAGATGGCAAAGCCCTGCTCCGTGACTGTATCTGGGGCATAACAAGACCCTGGAGGGCGACACGGTTCTGGAAGGGGACCAGGCCCTGTGAGGTATGGTATCAATGAGTTCTCGGCTCTGACGAGTTCTGACCAAGACAAGGTGCAGACTCTATTTCTGTCTGGGTTTCACAGGACGCCAAATGCCCTAGGAAGCACCCTCTCTAGTGTTCAGTTGGAGAGTAGAGTTTGTTCTGAGCTCTGGAGCGTTGGTCAAGCTTGTCCTGGCTCCTGTACGAAACAGACCCAGAACTCCTAACCCACAGCACAGAACCTCGGCTTCCAGGGAATATGCCTTAGGCCATCACCCCCGGGAAGCTGGCCAGAGTTCATCTGACTCCCTGCCTCCTCCACTCACACCCCCGCAGCTCCTCAAGCTGGTGGAGGAGGCTGCACCTGAGCCTGTCTCCCCTGAGGCCCCACCCCACCCCACCCCCCTCAAGGAATGCCTGCACCAGGGCCCCCCAAGGCTGAGTTCAGGCCACACATGAGGCCACAGTGCCATCTGCTGGCTGTTGTGAGCCATGCTGGACAGGCCAGGAACATGCTGGACACATTAGGGGCATCTGGAAGCCTCCCCCATGACCCCAGCTCAGGATTAATAGAGGGGCCTCCCCCTTTAGCCCCCAGTGACCAGGACCCCTCACTCAGACTTTAGTCATCAGAGGTTCCCCACCCAGGTCCTTTAGTGGCCATAGCACCAATACAAATCCTCAGGGATCAGGCCCCTCACTCAGCCCCTAATCCTGCCCCCACCCCGCAGTGACCAGGGCCTCCTTCTCAGGCCCCATAATGACCAGAAACCTTCACTTGGGCCTCAACGGTCAGAACACTTCACTCAGGCCCCATAGTTACTAGAGCCTCCCTCTGAGTCCTCTTAATGACCAGGACCTACGGCTGATGACTCCCAGAGGCCAGGGACCCTCAGTCAAGCCCCAGTGAGCAGCGCATCTCAGCGACCTTGAGTCCACTCCTTCAGGGCCCTCTGCCCCGCAGTAACTGGAGACCCTCACACAGAGCCCAGTGGGCATACACTACTATTACTACGCTTCAGTCGAGTCTGACTCTGAGCGACACTATGGACTCTAGCCCACCAGGCTCCTCTGTCCATGGGATTCTCCAGACAAGAATACTGGAGGGGGTTGCCATGCCCTCCTCCAGGGGAATCTTCCAGTGGGGATATAGAGTGGTCCTGGGGGTCTCTGGGCCCCGCAAGTGCCGAGCCTGTCCCGTCCAGTTCCCTCATCTACCTTCCTGCTCCCACTAGTCTCCAGAGAGGCTGAGACAGAGGCCTCTGGTCACCAGGGCATTCCATCTTGTTCTGCCTGTGCTCCGGGTCCCTGCTTCAGACGTGGCCACAGCCGTGCCCGGGTCTCACGAGGACAGGAAGCTTTGCTGAGGCATTTGATCCCATCCCAGAAATCCTGACTTGAGAAGACCAGATTCTGTCCAGGCGGGGCAGCCCACTTTCCCCCACCAGGGGCTCGGAGCTGCTCGCCCTCCAACACTAGGTCACTCTCTGTGTTCTCTCGTCTCGTCTCCCTCACAAACAGGGCCTCTGTCCCATCACAGTCCTGTCACACAGGGCTGAGCCCCCCTCAGACCCAGCCTCCCACCAGGCCTGACACCCACCCCAGGCCCTGGCGTCGCTGGGCCCTCCCAGACTCCTGGACAGAAATACCATAGAAATGAGTAGCGCTTCCACAAGATTCTCAGCAAGCAAAGTTTTTTCAGTAAACTAGATCGCTTGTGCACCAGAAAAACATGATGAGGGGAAAAAAATGCCAGCTCCTCAAGGTGAAAGGGCAAGTTGCCTTTACAATGAAAGAGAAGGTTTGGGGGCTTCTCTGGTGGTCCAATGGTTAAGACATTACCTTTCAGTGTAGAGAGTGTGGGTTCAATCCCTGGTCAGGGAGCTAAGATTCCACATGTCTCAAGGCTTCAAAAACTCAAAACATAAAACAGAAGCAACATTGTAACAAATTCAATAAAGATTTTTTAAAAGGTCCACATTAAAAAAAAAAAAAAACTTAAAAGGGAAGATTTGTCTTGTGATCACCAATAATTTCCAGAAATTGTCGATTTTTTAAAATCAGCAGTAGGGGACTTAATGGTGGCTTTTGGGAATAAGGAGTGCTTTTGTGGAGGGAAAGAATTGTATGAGCATTTTCTGCAAAGAGCACAGGAAAGCTAAGGTTAAAATCTATAGTTGAGCTTCTTGTCTCTTGGCAGCAAGGTAGACTAGTGTAACAGAGATAAAGTTAATCTTTTACTCCTGCAAGCCTAGCTTTTGTCTCTGGGGCTCTAGCCCCCAGGGCCTTTGTTCTTTAGCTCATCATGCCTGTTTTGCCCAAAGTTGTTCCCCACCTCTTTCTCAAAATGGCCGTGCCCCTGTCTTCCTGTCTCTCCCCATTTCTCTTCCAGACCCCAGTACAAGTCAGGCCCTCCTCTCCTCTGTCCTCATACTACTCAAGTCCATATATTTATTCAAACAAACATTAAAAGCGCTTCTTCTACATGGAATCACATGAGGAGGGGTTAGGGAGCTGGTGTGCAGTGGACCACAGCACAGAAGAGATATTCGGGCTGAGATTTGACGTACACATAGGAGTTTGCCTGAAGGTCAAAGAACACGAAGGAATTTGAGGAAGGAGTGCAGGTACAGATGCATAGAAAGGGCCGGGGGTGTTCCGAGTTCTCCACAGTCCTATAGCTGAGCACAAAGTGAAAACAAGCAGAAGGGAGGAGAAGGACTGGGAGAGAACAGCCTGTGGGAAACCTGGGGTTGGGGAAAGGGGTGGAAGTGGGGCCACTTGTTAGGATAGCTTGAAGAAATCTGAGCAAGAGACGGAAGTGGCTTTGGCTGACAGAGGAACTGCAGAGGTACTTAGCTGCAGCAGGTTTTAGAACAGACTTTGGAGAAGAAATAGACATGACTTGATGAATAAAAGTTAGAGATAAAGGGAAATAAGCCAAAGATGACTCAAGTTTCTTCTTCATTATAAATCATGAAGACTGGAGCACAGCCAAACACAGGAATCAAGATCAGAAGTTCCATCTTAGACATAGTTGTTAGAGATGTCTGAGCTCAGCAGTAGAAACTGGATATGTAAATCTGGAATCATCAACAGAGAAAAACTGCGTGAGGCCGAAGATGTGGCAGAGATCACCTGGCCTTCAGGGGAAGCTGGACTGTCTTGCACTGGGTCAGGTTGACCAAAGGAAGAATCCCAAATAGGCAGCAGGTCTTCCTCATCACTTTGTAGACAGCTCGATTCCCCCTATCTTCATTATTTTCTTGACCAGAAGTGAACCTCTGCTTTCTAATTTGGCCTTGGTTGTTGTTATTGTTGTTGTTTAGTAGTTAAGTGCTGTCCGACTCTGTGACCCCATGGACTGCAGCACACCAGGCTCCTCTGACCTTCACTGTGTCCTGGAGCTTGCTCAGACTCATGTCAACTGAGTCGATGATGCCATCCAACCATCTTGTCTGAGCTCAGCAGTAGAAACTGGATATGTAAATCTGGAATCATCAACAGAGAAAAACTGCGTGAGGCCGAAGATGTGGCAGAGATCACCTGGCCTTCAGGGGAAGCTGGACTGTCTTGCACTGGGTCAGGTTGACCAAAGGAAGAATCCCAAATAGGCAGCAGGTCTTCCTCATCACTTTGTAGACAGCTCGATTCCCCCTATCTTCATTGTTTTCTTGACCAGAAGTGAACCTCTGCTTTCTAATTTGGCCTTGGTTGTTGTTATTGTTGTTGTTTAGTAGTTAAGTGCTGTCCGACTCTGTGACCCCATGGACTGCAGCACACCAGGCTCCTCTGACCTTCACTGTGTCCTGGAGCTTGCTCAGACTCATGTCAACTGAGTCGATGATGCCATCCAACCATCTCATCCTCTGCGGCCCCCTACTTATTTTGCCCTCAATCTTTCCTAGCATCAGGGTCTTTAGACAATGACCTTTAGATTTCTACAAATGAGGTCCCTGCCTCAATCGCACGACTCGGGGGATCCCTGCTTTGGAGGGCCTTGCCCGAAGTTTGCCATCTGCCCTGGTGCCTGAGGCTGGCTACAGTCGGCAGCACTGCCCCTTCGGGTCACCCCAAACCTGTATCAGGATCTGTGTGTGCTACAATCCCTATTTTCTCCCTTCAGAAGAAGCACAGGATTTTTCTAAAATGAATCCTGGGGTGTGAAAGGTCTTTCTAAGTAGTTCACAAAAATCATACCATGAAAGAAAAGATTAAAGTTTTCACAATGTAAAACAGAAACTCTGTATAGCAAAAAACCACTGTAAGCAAAAGAAAAAAGACTGAAAAACCAAACTGGAAAAAATTGAAACTCTTATTAGTGACAAAGGCTTTATTTCTCCAAGATAGAAGAAGTTCTGAGAAATTAATAATAGTAATACTAACAGAATAGTAGTAATAATCGATCCAACAGGAAAATGGGCAAAGGAAAGTGTTCAGATAAAAGAATATACACCTGGCCCTAAATACAAAAGGATGCCCAGTTTTACTCATAAAAATACACAGTACAAATTAAAACAACTCTGAAATATTTTTTATTCAATCAGATTAGCAAAAGTAAGGCTTTGTTATGGTGAAATTGTTAAAAGATGGACAGTCCCAGATATTTGTTTTTATATTTGAAGATGATCTCTGGAAAGATAGCAAAGAAATTAGTAATAATGTTTGCCTCTGGGAAAAAGAACAGAATAGGGGGAAGATTTACTTTTTAAAATCCTGTATCCTTTTGTCCCTTTTGAATTTTTAACTATGTGAATGTGTTACCTTTTTAAAAATTAATAAAAATTATTTTAATTAATAAAAAATACAGAGACTCACCTGGTGGTTCAGTGCTCCCAATACAGGGGGCCTGGGTTCGATCCCTGGTCAGGGAAATATATCCCACATGTCCCAGATGAAGATCCCTCATGCCACGATGAAAATCAAAGATCCTGCATACCACAGCTAAGATCCAGCACAGTCAAATAGATAGATAAGTGAATATCTTTAAAAATATAAGTGAGGTAAATAAATACAGTCACTGTCTGAGTCCAAATCTAGGTTTGCAAACTTGCTTGGAGCTGCTCCTCTGCTTATGTGTGTTGGTCGCTCAGTCGTGTCCAACTCTTTGTGAATCCATGGACTGTAGCCCACCAGGCTCCTCTGTCCATGGGATTCTCGAAGCAAGAATACTGGAGTGGGTTGCCATTTCCGTCTCCAGGGGAACTTCCCAACCCAGGGATCAAACCCAGGTCTCCCACATTGTGGGCAGATTCTTTACCTCTGAGCCAACAGGGAAGCAAGCATTGTGCGCCTCTGCTTGGTCTATCCAAAGCCTGAGAGACCCAGTTCAGGTACTGCTTTCCTCTGAAGTCTTTTTTTTTTTAACCACTCTAAGTGGCGAATGGGATCTTAGTTCTCGATCAGAGATCAAAGCCTCGTCCCCTGCGTCCCCAAGCCTTTCTTGATCACTTAACCCACACTGACCTCCCCCTCCCCTGCACACAGTGACCTTATTTTATAGTCTGGATCAGGTAAGTACAAGTAGTTAAAGTAAACACAGAAAGCTTGAATTCTTATCTAAGCTCAAGCTCTCAAATTCAAAAATTCAGACCATTCTCTGAGGTTATGTGGGCCAGACACTGTGCAGGTGAGTGAGGGCAGAGGGAATATCTAGATAAGTTTAATCAGACCTGGCACAGAAGCGCTCCCAGAGCCCTGTTCTCGCCTTCCTTGGCCTGCAGCCAAGCTAGATTCCCCCAGCCTCCTTGTCCCTCTTACTGCCAAGGGAATCTGGGCAGTAAAGGTTGGTACTATTTCCAGACTTGGTGCATGAAAACCACTTCCAAGCCTGGATCCTCTGCGTGATCCTCTCCTCTGCCGCCACCCCCACCCCCACCCTTCCACTCCTTCCCATCCCATTTAACGTCTGGATTTCAGCATCTACAGCAACTTCAGGAGTCATGAGTTGAATATGATTGAACTTCTATCTAACTGGGTCCACCTGACTTCTCTTTTACCACAGACTCACACCAGATAATGCAACCTGCATAAAGTCAGATATTTTAGGACTGTTTCTTAAAGCACATAGTGTTACTTATCCTGACTTCTTATGTGTGTTGGTCGCTCAGTCGTGTCCAACTCTTTGTGAATCCATGGACTGTAGCCCACCAGGCTCCTCTGTCCATGGGATTCTCGAAGCAAGAATACTGGAGTGGGTTGCCATTTCCGTCTCCAGGGGAACTTCCCAACCCAGGGATCAAACCCAGGTCTCCCACATTGTGGGCAGATTCTTTACCTCTGAGCCAACAGGGAAGCAAGCATTGTGCGCCTCTGCTTGGTCTATCCAAAGCCTGAGAGACCCAGTTCAGGTACTGCTTTCCTCTGAAGTCTTTTTTTTTTTAACCACTCCAAGTGGCGAATGGGATCTTAGTTCTCGATCAGAGATCAAAGCCTCGTCCCCTGCGTCCCCAAGCCTTTCTTGATCACTTAACCCACACTGACCTCCCCCTCCCCTGCACACAGTGACCTTATTTTATAGTCTGGATCAGGTAAGTACAAGTAGTTAAAGTAAACACAGAAAGCTTGAATTCTTATCTAAGCTCAAGCTCTCAAATTCAAAAATTCAGACCATTCTCTGAGGTTATGTGGGCCAGACACTGTGCAGGTGAGTGAGGGCAGAGGGAATATCTAGATAAGTTTAATCAGACCTGGCACAGAAGCGCTCCCAGAGCCCTGTTCTCGCCTTCCTTGGCCTGCAGCCAAGCTAGATTCCCCCAGCCTCCTTGTCCCTCTTACTGCCAAGGGAATCTGGGCAGTAAAGGTTGGTACTATTTCCAGACTTGGTGCATGAAAACCACTTCCAAGCCTGGATCCTCTGCGTGATCCTCTCCTCTGCCGCCACCCCCACCCCCACCCTTCCACTCCTTCCCATCCCATTTAACGTCTGGATTTCAGCATCTACAGCAACTTCAGGAGTCATGAGTTGAATATGATTGAACTTCTATCTAACTGGGTCCACCTGACTTCTCTTTTACCACAGACTCACACCAGATAATGACAACCTGCATAAAGTCAGATATTTTAGGACTGTTTCTTAAAGCACATAGTGTTACTTATCCTGACTAACATACAAGGACGGAAATAGAGCGATATTAGTCCTATAAACCCCCAATTGTCCTGCAACATCACTGTGCTTCCTAAATCAAAAGCTTCTGTGCTGTTCCACAGCACTATTTTTTTTTAACTTTTCTCAGATCATTGACTTCCCAACCACATGCTCTTTATGTCTTCATACTACAGTGATAGAAATCTGCCTGGCCAAAGATAGAGAACCAAAGCCCCATTCTTAAGCTAAGGAATCAGACAGACATTGAGAAGAAATGTATGGATACCAAGGGGAAAAGGCTTCCTTGGTGGCTCAGTGCTAAAGAATCCACCTGCCAATGTAGAAGATGCAGGTTCAGTCTCTGAGTCAGGAAGATACGCTGCAAAAGAAAATGGCAACTCACTCCAGTATTCTTTCCTAGAGAATCCCATGGACAGAGACGCCTGATGGGCTACAGTTCATGGGGTCACAAAAGAGTCGGACATGACTGAGTAACTAAACAACAACCCAGGGGGAAAGGAGGGGATGGGATGAATTGGGAGACTGGGATTGACATACATACACTGCTCCTGCTGCTAAGTCGCTTCAGTCGTGTACAACTCCCCATAGATGGCAGCCCACCAGGCTCTCCCATCCTTGGGATTCTCCAGGCAAGAACACTGGACTGGGTTGCCATTTCCTTCTACAATGCATGAAAGTGAAAAGTGAAAGTGAAGTTGCTCAGTCATGTCCAACTCTTAGCGACCCCATGGACTGCAGCCCACCAGGCTCCTCGGTCTATGGGATTTCCCAGGCAAGAATGCTGGAGTGGGGTGCCCTTGCCTTCTCCATATATACACTACTGTGCATAAAATAGATAACTGATGAGAACCTGCTCTATAGCACAGGGAACTCTACGCAGCGTTCTGCGGTGACCTAAATGGGAAGGAAATCCAAAGAAGAGGGAATATATGTATACATATAGCTGATCCACTTTGCTATTCACTGTGTTAGCAGAAACTAACGCAACATTGTAAAGCAACTCTGTGTGTGTGTCCTAAGCAGCTTCAGTCGTGTCCAACTCTTTGCCACCTTATGGACCATAGCCCACCAGGCTCCTCTATCCATAGGATTCTCCTGGTAAGAATACTGGAGTGGTTGCCATGCCCTTCTCCAGGGGTCTTCCAGATCCAGGGGTGGAATCTGCATTTCTCTCTTAAGTCTCCTGCATTAGCAGTCAGGCTCTTTACTAGTGCCACCTGAGAAGCCCAAAGCAACTATACTTTAATTTAAAAACAAATTATTTTTTAAAGATTGTAGAGCCCAGCTCTAGAATGTGATTTTGCAATCCCCTCCAGGTTTTGTATATTAAATTTCTGAATGAAGCAAACAAAAATTAGAACTCCATCATTTTACATCCAAAGAAATGGTGAGAGGGATAAACTTGATTTCAACAGAAAGAACATCACAGGCCTGACAAGTTCTAGAAGGTCACCTGAGCTATCCACACTGCACAGCTGCCCAGGTCTGGGCAAGCAGCCAGCTCTGTACTGAAGTGGGGCCCACAGGTTTTTGGCCACAGCGACTCCCAAGTATCTTTGTGTGAATCATATGTTAAGGTGTCTCCTATAACAAAGTTAAAGCAGGAAGCCTGCTTTTAGCTGGAGCTCTGCAGCAGGTAAAAAGCAAAAGAAAGTCTATTGGCTGCTGGGAACCTCTCAGTGTCACAAGGAGGAATAGATAATAAAAGATATGTTTTTAAGAAAGATAAGGAAGAAAACAGGAATTAGTTTACTACCTTCTTGGCTTGGATTCAAGAAAGATAAGGTAAAAACCAAGAGGTAAAGTTCTTAGGCAGGCAGGCAAAATACCCTGTTCTGGGATGTGTCCTTACATTAGATAGTGGACTTTCTTATATTTCTAGGTGACAGAGGCTGAAATTAACTGCCTTGCTCAAGAGAAAGTGTCCCCTGCCACCCCTCAAGACAAAAAGCAACTGCACTGAAGGTTGGTTTTGTCAGAATTTGGTGGTCTAGGGAGAAATAGTATAAAGCCAGAAGTGTGAAAGTGAAAGTGTCCAACTCATTGTGATCCCATTGACTGTAGTTCACCAGGCTTCTCTGTCCAAGGGATTCTCCAGGCAAGAATACTGGAGTGGGTAGCCATTCCCTTCCCCAGGGGATCTTTCCAACCCAGGGATCGAACTCAGGTCTCCCGATTGCAGGCAGATTCTTTACTGTCTGAGTAACCAGGGAACCCCCCATAAAGCCAACAAGATGATCCTAGAGGAGGGTAAGACAGGGGACCAAGTGTCAAAATAAGATCTAAAGTTTCTAGTTCTATTTGAAGCTGGGAGCAGAACCATGATTTTGATATCAGCCCCGGTTTCTTTTCTCGCATCTTTAAGCCTCCACTGATGCTAGGCTGGATTAGCAAGTAGCTTGTAAAACCAAGATCCTTTGAGCCCCAGGTAAAATCAGAATGTGGGTGAGGAGCACGTGACACCTTGTGTTTGTAGATCTTTCTGTTCAGCTCGCTTCTTATGCAAGAACAAGAAGTCAAAGTCATGAGGGCTTGGGAAGGAGTGAGAGGAGAAGCGACAGCAAAGGGCTGAGAAGGATCAGACTAGGATGGGGAAAAGGAGGAAAGTGAAAACTGAGGTGACGGAGAAACAGAGAGAAGATAGTCCTTGAAGACAGAGGGCTCAGATGTGACCAATTATGGCACTTCCTTGACAGTTCAGTGGTTAAGACTCTGTGCTCCCAATTCAAGGGACATGAGTTGAATCCCTGGTCAAGGGATTGAATCCCACACATCATACAGCCAAAAAAAAAAAGTGTCCAATTCTGCTGGCAGATCCAGAAAAGAGCTGAAAAGTATCCATTAGATCTGTTAATGTGGAGGTCATATGTACCTTAACTGTTTCGGTAGACTGATGGGGTCAAAATGAGACTGGAGTGTCTTAAAGGACAAACAAGTGAGAAAGTGGAGACACATGCATGGTGAGGTCTCTTGAGATGCTCCCTGTTTAAGAAATCAGAATAAGCATGGCCGGAGAACAGGTTAGGTCCAGAGAGGGACTGTGTTTGTTTTGTCTTATTTGCATCATTTTATTTTTTAAAGATGGGAGTGTCAGCTGGGCTTTCAGGTTGAGTAGGAGGAGCCTGGTGGCCTTCAGTCCATGGGGTCGCTGAGTCGGACACGACTGAACAACTTCACTTTCACCTTTCACTTTCATACACTGGAGAAGGAAATGGCAACCCACTCCAGTGTTCTTGCCTGGAGAGTCCCAGGGACAGGGGAGCCTGGTGGGCTGCCGTCTATGGGGTCGCACAGAGTCGGACACGACTGAAGCGACTTAGCAGCAGAAGCAGTTGAAGATGTTAGGGAATGAAACAGAGACCCCCTAAAACCTAGT
>SJYC01008549.1:0-22435 GCA_006408675.1 Madoqua kirkii
TAGAGGAGGGTAAGACAGGGGACCAAGTGTCAAAATAAGATCTAAAGTTTCTAGTTCTATTTGAAGCTGGGAGCAGAACCATGATTTTGATATCAGCCCCGGTTTCTTTTCTCGCATCTTTAAGCCTCCACTGATGCTAGGCTGGATTAGCAAGTAGCTTGTAAAACCAAGATCCTTTGAGCCCCAGGTAAAATCAGAATGTGGGTGAGGAGCACGTGACACCTTGTGTTTGTAGATCTTTCTGTTCAGCTCGCTTCTTGTGCAAGAACAAGAAGTCAAAGTCATGAGGGCTTGGGAAGGAGTGAGAGGAGAAGCGACAGCAAAGGGCTGAGAAGGATCAGACTAGGATGGGGAAAAGGAGGAAAGTGAAAACTGAGGTGACGGAGAAACAGAGAGAAGATAGTCCTTGAAGACAGAGGGCTCAGATGTGACCAATTATGGCACTTCCTTGACAGTTCAGTGGTTAAGACTCTGTGCTCCCAATTCAAGGGACATGAGTTGAATCCCTGGTCAAGGGATTGAATCCCACACATCATACAGCCAAAAAAAAAAAGTGTCCAATTCTGCTGGCAGATCCAGAAAAGAGCTGAAAAGTATCCATTAGATCTGTTAATGTGGAGGTCATATGTACCTTAACTGTTTCGGTAGACTGATGGGGTCAAAATGAGACTGGAGTGTCTTAAAGGACAAACAAGTGAGAAAGTGGAGACACATGCATGGTGAGGTCTCTTGAGATGCTCCCTGTTTAAGAAATCAGAATAAGCATGGCCGGAGAACAGGTTAGGTCCAGAGAGGGACTGTGTTTGTTTTGTCTTATTTGCATCATTTTATTTTTTAAAGATGGGAGTGTCAGCTGGGCTTTCAGGTTGAGTAGGAGGAGCCTGGTGGCCTTCAGTCCATGGGGTCGCTGAGTCGGACACGACTGAACAACTTCACTTTCACCTTTCACTTTCATACACTGGAGAAGGAAATGGCAACCCACTCCAGTGTTCTTGCCTGGAGAGTCCCAGGGACAGGGGAGCCTGGTGGGCTGCCGTCTATGGGGTCGCACAGAGTCGGACACGACTGAAGCGACTTAGCAGCAGAAGCAGTTGAAGATGTTAGGGAATGAAACAGAGACCCCCTAAAACCTAGTTCCTCTGCTGAGTTTATGATTAACCTCTCTATCCAAAATGTTATTCCTTTTCTTGTCCAACACCTGTTTCTGCGAGACAGAGGAGAATCAAAGAAAAGGGAGGATCGACAGCAAGCTAGACACTGTGGGGGCCTCCCAGGCATAAAAGCCTTTCTGTGTTCCCCATTTCTTATTTGTAGAAAGCAGACTTTAGCCTCCTAGACCTTCCAAGGAGAGATTCACGCAGTTACTAATTCGGAGAGTGAGGGAATGCAGAAAAAACAGTAGTGCAGTGGGTCCTGGGCCTGGCTGCTCTTCAGAGGGTGTGCATAGCAACCTGATGCGCATCTCTGAGTTCATCGGGAGGAATAAGCGCCCCTGCACCCAAGGGAGGATGGTAACTTCAGGTTGAGCTCAAGCTCGTGGACTCCAGATGGTTGGAACCAGAAGGCTGATGACTGAGATTCCTGGAACACCACCCAGTTACTTCACACCACTCAACCAGGGGAGGGTTACACACCCTGCAGCTTTTCCCCAAAATTTTGCCTATAATAACTTCCTCCTGGGACGTCCCTGTGATCCAGTGGCTAAGACACCACACTTCTAATACAGGGGGCCCAGGTTCAATCTCTGGTCAGAGAAATAGATCCCATATGCCACAACTAAAGATCTAAATAAATAGATAAAGAAATAAGTAAATAAAAATTCTTCCCTGACAACCATGAGGAGTTCAGGCTTTTTGCACATGAACCATGGTTCTCCTTGCTTAGCCCTTGCAATAAACCTTTCTATGCTCTAAAATCCAAGATTTCAATTTGTTTTGCCTCACTGTTTGTCTGGAACATA
Source organism: Madoqua kirkii (assembly GCA_006408675.1). Lineage (NCBI taxonomy): Eukaryota > Metazoa > Chordata > Mammalia > Artiodactyla > Bovidae > Madoqua > Madoqua kirkii. The sequence continues at coordinate 1,961 of SJYC01008549.1, forward strand.
AACCTGGATTCAAAAACAGGAAGAGCATGAGAGTGTGGCTGAAACTGTTATTGTCCTCTGAATCACTCTCCCATAGTCTGTGGTGGTTAAATCTATAGATAGGATGAGATTTCAGTTCAGTTCAGTCACTCAGTCGTGTCCAACTTTTTGCAACCCCATGGACTGTAGCACACCAGGCTTCCTTGTCCATCACCAACTCCCAGAGCTTGCTCAAACTCATGTCCATCAAGTCAGTGATGCCTTCCAACCATCTCATCCTCTGTCATCCCCTTCTTCTCCTGCTTTTAATCTTTCCCAGCATCAGGGTCTCTCTCTTGAAAGAAGAACACATCAGGTGGCCAAAATATTAGAGTTTCAGCTTCAGCCTATTCAGAGTTGATTTCCTTTAGGGTTGACTGGTTGGATCTCCTTGCAGTCCAAGGGAATCTCGAGTCTTCCCCAACACCACAGTTCAAAAGGATCAATTCTTTAATGCTCAGCTTTCTTTATAGTCCAACTCTCACATCCCTTACATGACCACTGGAAAAACCGTAGCTTTGACTAGACAGACCTTTGTTGGAAAAGTAATGTCTCTGCTTTTTAATATGCTATCTAGTTTGGTCATAGCTTTTCTTCCAAGGAGCAAGCATCTTTTAATTTCATGGCTGCAGTCACCATCTGCAATGATTCTGGAGCCTAAGAAAATAAAGTCTGTCACTGTTTCCATTGTTTCCCCAACTGTTTGACATGAAATGATTGGACCAGATACCATGATCTTGTTTTCTGAATGTTGAGTTTTAAGCCAACATTTTCACTCTCCTCTTTCAATTTCATCAAGAGGCTCTTTAGTTTTTTTGCTTTCTGCCATAAGGGTGGTGTCATCTGTGTATCTGAGGTTACTGATATTTCTTCCAACAATCTTTATTCCAGCTTGTGCTTCATCCAGTCCAGCGTTTCACATGATGTACTCTGCATGTAAGTTAAATAAGCAAGGTGACAATATACAACCTTGAAGTGCTCCTTTTCCTATTTGGAGCCAGTCTGTTGTTTCATGTCTAGTTCTAACTGTTGCTTCTTGACCTGCATACAGATTTCTCAGGAGGCAGATAAGGTGGTCTGATATTCCCATCTCTTTAAGAATTTTCCACAGTTTGTTGTGATTACACAGTTAAAGACCTTGGCATAGTCAATAAAGCAGAAGTAGATGTTTTTCTGGAACTCTCTTGCTTTTACGATCATCAAATGGATGTTGGCAATTTGATGTCTGGTTCAAAAGCCTCCGAACCATAAAAAAAAGCACTGGCCTTTGGTAGAAGGAGAAACACTGCCTCTCTTCAGAACACGGCTCTATCACTTGCTTGCTGTATGATCTTAAGCAAATTCCTTAACCTCTCTGCACCAAGTTTCATCATCTCTAGAATAGTATAAAAGTAGATGCACACAGTAAGTGTTATATAAATATTTGCTGTGGTTGTTAGGACACAACAGAAGGGAGAGGGAGAGGATGGCTACAGTGTGAGTAGACCTCATTTGTTATATCAAAAACAAGGGTATTTCCTTGTGACTGCTCCTAAATTATTTGTTAAATAGAAGGCAAAATTCTCAAATGCAACTTTGTGGTATGGGGGCATAGGAATCAGCGATATGAGAAGATTAAAGTTCACAAACAATAAATTCTGGAGAGGATGTGGAAAAAGGGGAACTCTCCTATACTGTCAGTAGGAATATAAGTGGGTTCAGCCACTATGGAGAATAGTATAGAGTTTCCTCAGAAAACTAAAAATAGAGTTACTGTATGATCCAGCAATCCCACTCCTGGGTATATATCCAGACAAAACTGCAATTTACAAAGATATTAATACATGCACCCCTATGTTCACAGCAGCACGATTCACGTAGCCAAGACATGGAAACAACCTAAATTCCCATCAACAGATGAATAGATAAAGAAGATATGGTGTATATACACAACAGAATACCACTAAGCCATAAAAAGAATGAAATAATGGCATTTGAAGCAACATGGATGACATAGAGATAATCATACTCAGTGAAATAAGTCAGAAAGAGAAAGATACCGTATGCTATCACTTATGTGTGGAATCTAAAGTGTGATTCAAATGCCTTATAAGATAGAAACAGATTCATAGACATAGAAACCAAACCTATAGTTACCAAAGAGGAAAAGAGGGGAGATGGACAAACTAGGAATTTGGGATTAGCAAATACAAACTACTACATATTAAATAGATAAACAACAAGGACCTACTATATAGCACAGAGAAATACACTGAACTATATTCAAAATCATAGCATATTGAACTATATTCAAAATCTTGTAATAACCTATATGAAAAAATATATATATGTAACTGAATCATTTTGCTGTACGCCAGAATCTAACAAAATATTGTTAAATCAACCATACTTAAATTTTTTAAAAAAAGATTAACAAAGTTTAAAACCGTTATTATAGAAAAATTAGGACAAGCCATGGAGAAGGAAATGGCAACCCACTCCAGCACTCTTGCCTGGAAAACCCCGTGGGCAGAGGAGCCTGGTAGGCTGCAGTCCATGGGGTCGCTAAAAGTCGGACACGACTGAGCGACTTCACTTTCACTTTTCACTTTCCTGCATTGGAGAAGGAAATGGCAACTCACTCCAGTGTTCTTGCCTGGAGAATCCCAGGGACAGAGGAGCCTGGTGGGCTGCCGTCTATGGGGTCGCACAGAGTCGGACATGACTGAAGTGACTTAGCAGCAGCAGCAGCAGCAGCAGCAGGACAAGCCAACTAGAGAAAAGCAGAAAAATTGCCAGGCAGCACTGACAGCTCATGTGAAGCTGTGGATTATGGATTTATCATCATATATATCTTCTCACCTATAGAATTTTCTGTAACAATTTCAGCCACTAGGATTCAGCATTAGAAAAGCCAGATGAAAATGACAGAGGAAAGAGGAGCAAGGGAGCTGCAGGTATCTGTGGAGAATCACTGTAGTATTAGATCACAGAATATGATATAGAAAGGATGTGAAGCTGGGACAGGTGGATGAAGGGAGGAAAACAATGACAGATTTAAAGTACTGGTGAAGTCAGAGAGTCATTGCAGTGGTGGGGATGGGGAGGAGGGTGCATCCAGGCCCACCACTTACGTGGACATGTCTTCACAACTATACCTGTTGATTTTCTAGGTAAATTCCCATTTTCTGGCTGAAAAGTGCCACAGTGCTTTACTTCTATGGATAGTAGAGATGCTAATAAATGTAAATGACCCACTGGTTGTGGAGCGGATTCCACCCCTGTTCAACCCCACACTGATACAGGATGATCCCTCTGACACCGCACTCCACCCATGGTCTCAAAGGCCTGATCACATGCTTCAGTGGAGTTCAAATATCTCCACTGGGCAATGTGTTTGGCGTGCAGCACTGTCTCAGGACACTCAGAGGTAACCTTCACCATTAGTAACAAGTGCACACAGTGAATAGAGAGCCTCTTCCCAAGAATGACTGGGGGATCATCAGTCAACATGGGTGATGTAGGGTCATCGTGTGACTGTTGACAGGTGGTCCAAAGGGAAGCAGTCAAAGGAGACCAAACAATAACAGTTTATTCATTAAGCAAAATCAAGGACCTCTGGTCCCTCCTCAGGTGCTATAGATAATACTCTGAGTCATAACCTGTGAGCTGTCTTGTAGATACAGAAATCCCCACCAGGTGGAAGAAGCTAACTACAAGACGACAATCTGAGGCCAGTTCCAGAGAACTGGCCTCAAGGAAGTGGGAACAAACTGAACCTGGAACTGAAGACTAACTGTACCTAAGGATCAAGATGATGCTGGTGAGACCATCAGCGACCAATTTCAGACCATCGATGACCAGTTTCTAGGTGACTGTCAGAGCTGACTGTGCTGTTTCTGCTTGTAGCCCCTTCCCTCTGTCTATAAAAGCTCTTGCCCACTGGTTGTCAGTGGGAGAGAGTCAGTTTTTGGACAGAAGTCTGCCCCCCTCACAACAGTTTGCACGCATCCAAAACAAAGCAAACTTTCCTTTCCACCAACCTTGCCTCTCTATTGTCTTTTGAGCAATGAGCAGCTGAACCCCACTTTCAGTTACAAACTCAGTGGAGTACAGTCAAGTCTCTGCTTTCTTTCCAACCACAGCTTTCAAACATGCTGCCCTGAATGCCCTTTCACACCACCCTTCTCATGATGTCTCAACCAGATCTCATAGAGTTCTGGTTATCTTCAGATAGAAAAAGTCTCACATCGGCAACTTAAACTCACTTTAATGTATTAAAATGATTCTGTTCTGCCTAAATCAAAATCCAAAACATTTCCAATTCAGAGCTTTCCTCATTAACCTTGCAGTTCCAGCTCAGGCCAGTTCTGCGGCCTGGGAACTTACAGTGATTAAGGAGACATGAATAGCTCTTTCCTTCTCCATCCGCCTGCTTCACCTCCTGCTGGCTCCTCCAGAGTCCACAGAGTGTGTTTGGGTGTGAGTTTTTTCATGTAGCATTAGCCTGTTATAACTGAGCTCTTCATATCTTCTGCATAGATATCTGGCTCTCTCCTGGGGACATTTGTAGATTCCAGAGGCCCAGTAGGGATATTAACCCTGTACTGTTCCCTGGCCTAGGATATTGGGGGGAAAGCAGGCAGGAAGTAGACTATCCAGATGATGTTCTGAGTCCTCATCTCAGTTCCTCTTCACAATCTACCGTCTCTTAATGCCAGTACCAAGTACCCCTTTGGACAAGGCTCCTTCACATTTCATTCTCTTCCATGGCATACAGTTGACTTCATGACAACAAGCTATGAGCATGCAGACTCCTCCTGCACTGCTGCCTCCTCCTTCCTCTAACACTGAGGGCCACTCAGCCAGCCTCCCTGCTTGAAAAGCAAAGCTGGAAAGAAGGCAGCAGACCCTGTCACATATCAAGCTCTTCTGAAGACTGTCTCACCATACTTTGCCCTGGTAACTTCGCTGGGATTGCCCTGGCTATATATGTTTCTGCAACTCTCCCAAGCCTTTCTCTCCAAGAAAGGTACCAGGTTCCCAATCATTCGAGTGGGTTTCTTGGAACATCTCCCCTGCAGCCACCCTGCATCTGATAGCACTGGCGCCTTATGCTTTAAGTTTCATAGAGCTTCAGACTACTTTTCTATAGGCTGAAAGTGGATATTAGAGTAAGAGTCGAAAGAGCTGTCCAGGTAACTTTTAAGTAATCCTTTGGGTATGTGTGTTTTCTAAGGCTAGGGCATTTGTCAGAACATTGAGATATCACAAATCCCTTTCAACTTTCTGTTACCCACGCAGACACACATTCACATATTATGACAGAAACATTCTACCAGCACACAGAGAAGTAATCAGGAGTCTCTCCAGAGAAAGGCTCAAGAGTGTGGGGTAGGAAAAAAGCATCCTTTTTTTAAGAGTACACCCATTAAAGTACTTGAAAAACAATTTTTAACGTGTTCATATTACTTCTTCAGTTTTTAAAAAACTGGGCTTTAAAAACTTAGAAATCTTCTCTATTCACTCTTTAATCTCCAAGACAGCCTCTGAAACACCTTACTGGGGTATGATCCCTACACTGGTGTAACAGAAAAGTGTGGGTGGTATTACACAAAGCCAAGCAATGGCTTTGTTAAAGCAACTTCTCAAACAAGCTAATTTTAAGGAAGGGTTCAAGTTTTATTTCAAGGGATCTAAGCTTCCAAGAAACCAGGTTAAAAAAAATTTTTTTTCCCTTTGGAGCAAAAAGAAGAATATTGATAAAATTATTAGATAAGATGCAAGAAAAAATATGTTTGATTAAAAATCATTTGGCTTATCACAAGACTAATGGGCAACTGAGATGGTTAAATTCTAACTTTCTAAAAGGGACTGTCAATCAGACCAATCTGATCAAACAACAAAGTTCGTTCCCATTTAGTTTATCCAGGTGGTTCGACTTGGTTATCTATCTGTGCAGTGGTATAAGATGTCATATTTTCTCAGGTTTTAGATCATTTGTCTTTTTTTTTCAGTTTTATTGAGATGTAATTGAAGTATAGCTCTGTGTAAGTTTCAGATGTACAGCATAATGACTTGACTTACATATACTGTGAAATGATTATCGAAATAAGTTTAGTTAACACCCATCATCTCATAGAGATACTGAAAGGTTGTTGTTGAATCATGACGCCGGGATTCTTGGCCCCCGGAGGAGAAGAATTCAATCCGGGGCCAGAGACGAGGCTTGATTGCTCAGAGCTTTTGTGTAATAAAGTTTTATTAAAGTATAAAGGAGATAGAGAAAGCTTCTGACATAGGCATCAGAAGGGGGTAGAAAGAGTATCCCCCTGCTAGTCTTCAGCTGGATGTTATATAGTCACCAGCAGTCTGTTAATGAAAGAAAGGAATGTCTCAAAACTTAGAATGGCAACAGGCCCCTCACCCATAAGATGTATTTTGGGAACCTTAGCTCTAAATGGTTTATCTTGGGCCATAAAATGATTAACTTGAATATTGACATAGGCATCAGAAGGGGGTAGAAAGAGTACCCCCCTGCTAGTCTTCAGCTGGATGTTATATAGTCACCAGCAGTCTGTTAATGAAAGAAAGGAATGTCTCAAAACTTAGAATGGCACCAGGCCCCTCACCCATAAGATGTATTTTGGGATAACCTTAGCTCTAAATGGTTTATCTTGGGCCATAAAATGATTAACTTGAATACTGAGGAAAAGCAGATCACCATATAAATAGTTTCATTTACACAGATTAGAGGAACATTATCGGAGTATGACATACTGGTTTATCAAGTAGGTTCTAGGCCCAAAAGGCGGAACCGACTTGAAGACAGAGTTTGGGGTAAATGCATAGTACATTAGCATAGCTTAAGATAAACATTTTCATAAGAAAAAGGCAATGGTTAACTTCAAGTGAAACTAGGTGTCATTATAGCAACACAGAATTTTAAGAGAAACCTCTTTTTAAATTTGTATAGAGAAGGAGAAAATATCTCTAGTTTGTTTCCTCCTGACGCTTAAGAGAGATAAAATGTCTGACACTTGCAGGCTATTTCCTCCGTTTGGAGACCCCTGGCCTTCCTGCCCGTTACCCTCTCAATACCAAAAATAAGAAATAAAAGACATTGTTTTTTCCCTTGCAGTGAGAACTCTCAGGATCTACTCTCTTAGCAACTTCCAAATATCCCAGACAGCAGCGTTAGCTACACTCATCATGCTGTACAAGACATCCTCAGTACTTTATTTTATGATTGGAAGTTTGTACCTTTTGACCTGAATTTCCAGTCTTGCTTATCAAGAAGATTGGTTGTTTCTCCTTAAATTCTTTGTCATTCTGCTCATTTCTCCACTGTCAACATTCTCCTCCATACCCCAGTCCCAGTCCTCCTCCTTTCTGGGAAACAGATGAACAGCGAGTGCCATTCCAGGAAGTGGGGACAAAGTGGTGAAACTGAAGCTCCCCGACGACCACACTTTGCTCTAGTAGGGCAAACATCCGGTGATTGTCTCAGGTTGGGTGTCTGATGGGTGTGTTATGGGAGGAGCTTGGGGAGGGGTGCCCAGTGCGTGCTGGAGTGGCTGAGCCGAAACCTGAAGGACAAATGTCAGACAGATGAGGAAGGAGGCAGTACAGCCCAGCCCGGACCACAGACCTCAGATTCTAGCTGACAGAGATCACAGGGACTTTGAAATTCCTTCCCTTTCTCTCCTCCTCCTCCCCCACTGTGAGTTTGAAGTACACCCCCTTCAGCCTCAGAGAAAGCTGTATCTCTTTTCTTGTCCCAGCCTGACACTTTCACATGTTCCATCTGCCTGTCTCCCAAGCCAGAAACCCTGGTGTCTTCGACTATTCACTGTTTTCACTTGTTTTCTTGTGGCTCTGAGGTGGCTACTTGGATGGTATCAAGTGTCCTCTCCCCACAGCCTGCAGTTATTTCTTTTGAGGCCACTTTCCAAATATCTCTTCTCACTATATGCTCTGAGGAACACCCCACTTCAATCCCACTTTTCAAAATTCATCATCTCTAACTTATCTATCACCATTATTTATTTTTCAATTATTTATTTATTTACGTGGTATTTTGGGTGTGAGCATTCCTCACAAAGCACGCTGGGAGCTTCTATTGTTGTAGCATGTGGGCTCAGCAGTTGCGGCTCACTTGGGCTTAGATTCTCTGAGGCATATGGGACTGTCCACGGGCATGTGGGATCGTCCCGGACCAGGGGTCAAAACCATGCCTTCTGCATGGGCAGGCAGACTCTCAACCACTGGACCACTACGGAAGTCCTCCTATCACCATTCTTTACCCGCTGATTCCCCCGGCCCTACCTCATTGCATCTCCACAATCCCATTAAAATATCCTTTAACGACTCAGTTGTTTAGATGGTAACTAAATTCTTCACCCTGCCCACCCATCTCTTCTCAAACTTCATCTCCTCTTCAACTTTTGAAAAATTTCCCCTTGTCATATAATATTTCATACCTTTGGTCTTTTTGTTTTACTCTCACTTCTAATTTATTTAAGCAACCGTGGTGAGTACTAGGGATATGTATTAGTTTCAGTGGCTCAGTCATGTCCAGATCTTTATGACCCCATGGCCTGTATAGGCTGCCAGACTCCTCTGCCCATGGAATTCTCCAGGCAAAACTACTGGAGTAGGTTGCCATTCTCTTCTCCAAGGGATCTTCCTGACCCAGAGGTCAAACCCAGGTCTCCCACATTGCAGGCAGATTCTTAACCATCTGAGACACCAGGCAAGCCCACAAAATCAGACACAGTCCCCACCCTCATGAAGCTTACAATCTATAGGAGACAGACATGAATCAAGAAAAGCACACAAATAAACGTAAATTTTTAGCTGTAATGGGACCTATGGTAGCGGAAAAAGAAAAGAAGGAAAGAAAGGAGAGGGAAGAGAAGGGAAAAGAAGGAAAAGAGAAAAAACAGACTAGGAAATATGTCCCCAAGGAAATCACAATTCAGCTGAAGAATGAGTTGAAGTTAATTAAGTGAAAGGAGAGGGAAGATCCTTTTAGGCAGAAAGAACAGCACAGCTGTTCTCAGCTTAGCTGAGAAGGCTGAGAGCATGTTCTGTGAGCTCTGAAAGGTTAGTGCATCTCAAACACTAAGAAGAAAGGGGAAACCACTTGCCAATCGTGTCCTCCAGGCAAATACTCTTATTTCAAGACTGACATGTTCTGGAAAAAAACAGTTCTCATCCCCACCAACCCTTACTGTCTGGTCAACAGGAAGCTACCACTTCTTCCTTTGAACTCTACTGGACCGTGAAGTTTCATTGAAATATCTTTATTGTAAGGCTTGAGCTTTCATGTCTGTTTCTTCCCACAGACCCACGAGCTGTCTGAGGGAGATGCTGATGTTCTAGCCATCTCTGTGTTTCATGGTTCCTGGAAGTGCCTATTACCTTAATGACTGGCTGGATGGATGAATGAAGGAACAGAATTAATAATAAATATACCCATTCCTTTGAGGATTAACACTAAACTCCTTAACTGATCCTCCTAGTCCTGCTGGTGCCAACCATCCTCAGCTCTTGGCACTCGCCAACTCCAGCTCCCTCTCAGGGCTCCCATCATCTCTCTCAGTTTCCAAAGCTGCCCAGCCCTCTCCCTCCAGAGGACTATGCAAGAGATTCCCTGTGTGGGAGCATCAGTCCTCCTACATCTAGGCAAACAAATCTCTTCCTCCATGAGAGCCCTCAATTGCAGGTCGCTCTCATGCTCCCACGACTCCTTTCAGCAGCTGAAGCGCTCATGTGATTGATTACAATTACTCAGTTACTAACACAGTCGGGCCTCCCTATCTGCAAGTTGGACATTCATGGATTCAGTCAACTGAGAGGTTGGTTGAATCCACAGATGACAAATCCGAGGAGAGAAGGGCCAACTGTACTCTTTGTGGGATGCCATTTTAAATAAGGGATTTTAAGCATCTGTGGATTTTGGTTTCTACCGAACCAATCCCCCACAGATACCAACAGACGATAGTATAACAATATATAAAATGTTCTAATTATATTTTTCTTAGATGCAGAATTCATCTCTCTCCTCTCAGAGGAGAATTGTTTGTATTGAATGAATTCTTTGATGAGAAGTTCATGGGTGGGGAGACTGAGGCCCCAGGAAGCTGCATGAATAACAATAGATGACTGTACAGTAAGGCTTTTCTAGGGAGGCTGAATTCAATGAGGGTTTTGTTTTGACAAATCAGTGTGTGTGTGTGTGTGTGTGAGTGTGTGTGTGTGTGTTTCGAGTAAATGAATGTATGACTGCCTGACAATAAAAGGAGCTATTACTGTCTGTTAAATAAATGCTACCTATATCTCAGTGCGGGGGTAGGGGATTTGTTTCCCACATTCTTTCTTTACCTCACTGTAACCAGAGTTCCTTTCCCCTGACTGTGAACACAGTGAATGGGGCGTGGGAAGCTGGAGAGGACAGGAGTTAGTTCTCATTAAATTACATCAAGGATCACCAGTATAAATGGCAGATGCAGACACTACATATTGTTCTAACTACTCTTTATCTGTAGTTTGTTTAGTACTGACAAACCTAGACAACATATTAAAATGCAGAGACATCACTTTGCCAACAAAGGTCCATCTAGTCAAAGCTATGATTTTTCCAGTAGTCATGTATGGATGTGACAGTTGGACCATAAAGAAGGTTAAGCGCCTAACAATTGGTGCTTTCAAACTGTAGTGTTGAAGACTCTTAGGAGACCCTTGGACTGCAAGGAGATCGAACCAGTCAATCCTGAAGGAAATCAGTCCTGAATATTCATTGGGAGGACTGATGTTGAAGCTGAAACTCCAATACTTTAGCCACTTGATGCGAAGAGCTGACTCATTAGAAAAGACCCTGATGCTGGGAAGGATTGAAGGCAGGAGAAGAAGGGGTCGACAGTGGATGAGACGGTTGGATGGCGTCACTGACTCCATGGACATGAGTTTGAGCAAGCTCCAGGAGTTGGTGATGGACAGGGAAGCCTGGTGTGCTGCAGTCCGTGGAGTCGCAAAATGTCGGACATGACTGAGCAACCGAACAACAATGCTTTATCTCATTGAATCTTTACCAAAATTCTATACTATTATTTCCATGTTGCACAGGAAGGAAGAAATGGAAGTTTAGAAGGTGACATACTTTGCAGGGTCACACAGTTAACGAGTGGCAGAGCCAAGATTCTAATGCAGGAAACTGATTCTAAAACCCATCCCTTAGCCACTGCTCTGCCCTGCAGGGGTCTGTGCACACCTAGTTGGAACTGCCTGTCAGAAGATGCCATTTGTTCAGGGTCTCTTGTACTTTCTAGAAATTCCACAAGAGGGAGGCCTTTCCCCATCAGTTCTTGGCTGCTGACAAAAAACAGATTTAATTTCCAGTTTCACAGTTAGCCCAAGAGTTGACTAGTCATCTGTACAGAATTTGAATAGATTTCCTAATACAGTGGCACATAGGTACCCCAAATGGGATCAGACTCCCCAAATTAACTAGGAAGTTCACAGTCCCAACACATATTATCCCTCTGCCAATCATTGTTCAAAACTGGAACCCCAACTACCCTACGGGTCAGTGAATCTACCTAAGGCAGGGGACATGGGTTAGATTCCTGATCAGGGAAGATCTCACATGCCAGGGGCCGGTGCGGGTAGGGGTAGGGGGCGGCACAGACTAGGCCTACGCACCATAGCTACTGAGCGGGTGCCCCAGAGCCCGTGTTCCACAATGAAAAGCCCACGCATCTCATCTAGAGAGTAGTCCCTGCTCACTGCAACTAGAGGAAGCTTGCACACAGCAACAAAGGCACAACACCGCCAAAAACAAATAAATAAATAGTATTTTAAAAAAACAACTTAAAATTCTCAACTCAAATCCCGATCACAGGAACAAAGGGAGGCAGGATGGAAGGGGCAATTTCCTGGCTGTCCAGTCGTTAGGGCTCTGTGCTTTCATTGCAGAGAGTACAGATTCAGTCCCTGGTTGGGGAGCTAAATCCTATAAGCTGTGCAGCGTGATCATAAATAAATAAAGGGAGATAGGATAGCTGTTACCAAAGGAGACATGGGGGGATGTGTTTTACACCAGCGGATTCTTTGGGGAGCCTCTTGATACTCCCCTGCTTTGCTCTGTTTTGATGGTCATGACAAGTGCAGCAGCTCTGACTCGGAAGAGCATGGATACCAGGGCTCAGATTCCTGAAGGGAAAAGTCTGGGTCCCACCATCAGGAAAGCCACTGAAATCAACAGAGGTGCTAGCTAGGGGTGAAGGAAATCGAGAAGGTATAGAAGAGGAAAATGATGGGTATCAGTTGCTGTTCTGGGATCAGCTACTGGAAGCAAGTCTCTCATCCTATTTCAGATGACCCTCTGAAGGGTCATCTCAGCTTCAAAACTCCCATGAAATCCACTGAAGCCTCTATGGAGACAGCATCACAGTTCAACTTGTCCCTCTGCCCAGTGCTGCTACCTTCCCTTTCTTTTCACAGAGCATCTCCTAATAAGCCTCTTGTATTATTTTTGTTTGTTTGTTTCATTTTTATTTTTGCCGTGGGATCTTCTTTCCCCCACCAGGGACTCAACCCAGGCCCACAACAGTGAAAGGGCAGAGTCTTAATCCCTGGATGACCAGGGAATTCCCAAATCTCTTACATGTTAATCTCTTTCTTTGAATTTGATTTCTGGAGAACAGTGTCATCCATATCAGGGGAAGAGAGGTTTTTGACCACTTATCCATAAGAATAAGGGCAAGTATGTAGCAAGTGATGGTTCTATCAAAAGCAACAATATATGTGAAATCACTATGAAAAAGGGGACTGGGCAAATGAAAAAGGAGGGAGTGATCAAAAATTATGTTATTAAGGAGATGAGACACCAGTGAAAGATAAGATTGTCAACTGAAAGAAAAACACACAATGTAAATTTGTGAGTTAAGTTTAATTGGGGATCTTTCTGAGGACTAAAGAGCCTCTTGATGAAAGTGAAAGAGTGAAAAAGTTGGCTTAAAACTCAACATTCAGAAAACTAAGATCATGGCATCTGGTCCAATTACTTCATGGCAAATAGACGGGGAAACAATGGAAACAGTGAGAGACTTTGTTTTCTTGAGCTCCAAAATCACTGCAGATGGTGTATGCAGCCATGAAATTAAAAGACGGTTGCTCCTTGGAAGAAAGGCTATGACCAACCTGGACAAGGTATTAAAAAGCAGAGATATTACTTTGCCAGGAAAGGTCCGTCTAGTCAAGAATATGGTTTTTCCAGTAGTCATGTATGGATGTGAGAGTTGGACTATAAAGAGAGCTGAGCGCCAAAGAATTAATGCTTTTGAACTGTGGTGTGGGAGAATACTCTTGAGAGTCCCTTGGATTGCAAGGAGATTCAGCCAGTCTATCCTAAAGGAAATCATTGAATATTCACTGGAAGGACTGATGCTGAAGCTGAAACTCCAATACTTTGGCCATCTGATGCGAAGAACTGACTCACAGGAAAAGACCCTGTTGCTGGGAAAGATTGAAGGCAGGAGGAGACGGGGAAGACAGAGGATGAGGTGGTTGGATAGCATCACTGATTTGATGGACATGAGTTTGAGTAAGCTCCAGGAGTTGGTGATGGACAGGGAAGCCTGGTGTGCTGCAGTCCATGGGATCGTAAAGAGTCAGACACGACTGAGTGACTGAACTGACTAAACTGAGAGCTATAGCCCAGGAGTCAGCGTCTCAAATAGTTCTGAGGAACTGCTCCAAAGAGGTTAGGGAGGAACAAGAATGTATATGAGGTTTGTGCTGGGAAAACAAACATTTGGTTGAACATCAAAAAGTTGCTGCTAATTACAAAGAACAGGTATTTCAAGTTATTTTAGTTCTTTTCCGTGTATGGGAAGATGCAAGAATCTGGACTCATTGAAATTGTTCTTTAGATATTCATCTTAACTATGTAGGCAACTGCAGTACATGAACCTTGTAGATCTGGTTCTGATATATAACAATTTTTGCTTACAAGACCTTAGAAAATAAGGTCTTGCAGAACAGATAGAATGTGAGCCTTAAGGGTCATCAGTGTCCTCTGTAAGTAAGGACAGAGACTCAGAGTAGAAACAGGTAAGGATGAATGGGGTTACTTGAACACCCTTTCTTGATAATCATCTAAAGATATCCACCCTGTTGGGATGAGTCCCTTGATTTCTCATCCACAACTCCCCATTCCCTTGTTAATTAATATAATATTTTTATTAGCATCTGTAAGATGGATGAGAAGGGAAGACAACAGATCAAATAATATTTCTTGGGCGGTGATTGATTATGTAGTAGTAAAGTTACATGGGGCATCAATGCAACAGCGGTGTCCGTGCAAAAGGAGCCTGCTTAACCATAGCATTTACCATGTCCTGGGTACTGGGCGTAGTCAGAGTGAAGCAGGACATGGATGGGCTGCTGGCTGAATAACTTATCTTCTGTGGACAGAAACTCCATGAAAACAAGATGATAGAGGAGTCTGGGCCCTGCCCAGGTAAGAGATAAAAGACCACATATTCCTCATTCTCGAAGTCAAGGAGCCCTCCCCGACTACATATGCACAGAAAGGCTCCTTGGAGGTCAAAAAGGGAGGGGAGTCACTTCATAGTAAGTAATGTCAAATACCCATAAGTCTCTTTACTAGAATCCATCTTGGCTAAGAGATGAACATGTACATATGGGAGACACCTGAGGTAGACCAAATACAGACTCAGAACCAGTCAAATCAAAATGACTGCCAAAGGAAACCCAGAAGAAATGCCCCATAAAAGTAATTCAAACTGCCACAAGAGTGCAACTCAGAGACTCTGTCTCTCCGAGTCTTCCCGTGTGTCTGTCCTCATGTGCTGTACTTTTTCTCCCCTAATAAATACTTTACTGGTTTCACTACTTTCCATTTTTGTGGAAATTCTTTTCTGCAAAGCTGAAGAGCCAGGGCCTTGTCACTGATCACTGATCTAGTGGTTGGATTCAGTGCTCTTACCACTGCAACCCGACCTCAATCTCTGGCTGGGTACCAAAACCCCACTTTAAGCTGCTGCAGGCCAAAGTCACTCAAGATCAAGGGAGTGAATATCCTGGTCATCATAAAATCCATTCCACATGGCCTGCACATGAAGCAGATCAGCTTCTTTATCTGAAGTGTTCCATGCGACATTTAATGGGGGTTGCTGAATAGTTAACCTTACCAGGGTAAACAGACCTTACAGTGGCTTTTATCCAATCCAGCAGGCTGGCCATGTCCTCAGGAACAACTTACTGTGCGTCTGGATCATGTATAACCACTGGTAACCGTTCCATAGTAAGCTATAGGTCCTATATCAACCTAAACATGCTCTTCCATTCTGTAGCATTAAAAAAAATACTATCCCCAAATTAGTCATTCTCATAATGCATTTCAGTGAAGGCTATTTAAGAAGCTGATGATACTAATCTATAAAATAAAACAATTCCTTCACATTATATCCCCTGGTTTTAGTAGTTTCTTGGTTTTGTCTTCTCCCATCACAGACTATCTTCTTGGTGACCAGAGTCTTACGCTCTGTTGTCCTCACATAATATTTTCCCTTTGCTGGTGGCTTTGGGGCTAGTAGCCGAAGCTCAAGCCAATCAAGGTCCATCCCACACTCTCTCTTACTTTATTTTCGCTACTACAGATATCAATAACCAAGAGATTGCATAGTTTGCTTTTTTCTCACTAGTTTCCATTTCCTCGAGATTCTAGTGAACAATGCCCCAGGAGTTGGATCTGTCTCTAAATTCTATTGGTAAAATTTACCTTTGGTAATTGACTACTGCACAGCTGCTGTTTCATACCATGGGTGACTTTGTGGCCACCCAGAAATCTAAGGTTCCTCTCCCTTGCTCTTCCCTTCTATCTCTTCCTGGATCACAAGATTCCATGAGCTAGGGCCAAGCTAGCAAATTGTATTTCTGACACCAGTTCTGGAAGAGTTTTCTCTGACACCAACCAATTCTCTGACACCAACTAATTTTACAACAATTCAACTAAATCATGATACTGTCTACCTGGAGTTAGGATCAGATCCCACAAATTAAACGGGTCAATCCCACAAGATTGTCCCCACTCCAGACGTTAGGGAAACACTGGCTGAAACCACCGGCCCTGGCCAGGCAAGGTAGCAGCCACTTGTGTGAGTTATCTTAACAGGAGGTCCTGGTAAGGAGCACAGAACTAACAAGCTACCACCAATTAGAAGAATTCAAGAAAGGTTAAAGAGAGAAAAGAGACTCCAGTCCAAATGTCCTACCAATCTCCTAGAATTCTTCTCAATGGAATCTATCTTGGCTGAGGGATGCGCATGACACCAGGAAAGACCCTGAGTGAGAATGCTTGGCCAGTTACCATGAGGTGGCAGGCCACGTGGCAGAGCAGTTCTCCTGCATTCCCTTATCCTGCTGCCTTCCACCTAGGCACCCCTTCCCACTCCTTCCCCACCCCTTCTTGCTTTGTCAGTCCGTGTGTTTCCTCCAACAATTCTTTTCATAGTGTTAGACAAGAGCCCACTCTCAGGTCCTATAAGAAGTTGCCTTTCCTGCAACATACCCAGTCACAATGTTACCAGAAAACTCAGTTCAGCTCTTTGTGGGTGTCAAGCCAAGAGATGCAAAGGAGACACGGATTAGGAGAAATTAAAAAAAAAAAAAAAATTACTTGTAACAAGTAAGATGAACATCAGGAATCATTCCCAAAGTAGTACCTCCCTAAACAACAAAATTGGGGAAGTTTTAAGCTAAGGATGCATACACATATGAGAAGGGGCTTGAGCAGGAGAATTCTGCAGAGAATAGAAGCAGAACTTGACAGAACTCCAACTTTAGTTGATTGAAGTCCTAAGGGTCTGAAAAAGTCAGCAGCAGCATCCTTTAGGTTCCAGTTGATCTAGGAATTAAGTAGTCACCCAGAGAAAGGGTTTAAATTCTGAAAAACAGCTCAAGAAAGTGCTTCAGGCTAACATTTACCACTGAAATGGAACTGAGAGTCTTTACAACTGATTTATTACCCTTATTTTGGTTACTTCTCTTGAAAAGTCTTGTTCTTTTTTTTCTCTTAAGATCTTTATTGGAGGCTTCCCAGGTGGTTCAGCAAGTAAAGAATCTGCCTGTCAATGCAGTCAATCCCTGGGTCGAGAAGATCCTCTGGAGAAGGAAATGACAATTCACTCCCGTATTCTTGCCTGGAGAATCCTCATGGACAGAGGAGCCTGGTGGGCTACAGTCCACTGGGTCACAAACAGCTGGACACAACTGAGCACACAGGACAAGAATTGTCCAAGGGCAGACGCTGTGTCAGACTAGACCACAAAATGGCTTAGGCCTAAAAGGGCTTCTCTTAAGTCCGAAAGCTATATTTGCTTCTTTCCTTCTGGGGACCCCCTTCCCTACCTGCTTACAAAATGTCTCAGATTGCCACTTATACTTATGACCAACCAGCTGTGAATTCTAGGGTTCTATGACCCTCTACTCAGTTTGATAATTTGCTAGAACAGTTTCCAGAACTCAGGAAAACACCTTCTTACATGTTCTGATTAATACTGAGGGTACAATTGAGGAATGGGAAAGAGACGCATAGGGCAAAGCACGGGAGGGGGACTGCCACAGAACATCCATGCCCTCTGCAGGCATACGACACCCCGATTGTTCACCAACCCAGAAGTGCTCTGAGAGTTTTTATAGAGCTCAATCCCAAGCCCTCTTCCCCAACCTGGAGACTGAGAGTGAGACCAAAACATCTTATTCCGATCATTAGTTCTCCCAGGGATCAGCCCCATCCTGAGGCTATTTAGGCGCCCCACCTTAATTCACCTATTAACATAACTTTGGGTGTGATTGAAAGGGGCTTGTAAAAATAACAAAAGACACTCCTATCAGAAAATTTAAAAGATTTCAGGAGCTCTGTGCCAGAAACTGGAGACAAAACTAAATATATTTCCAATTATACTATAATTACTCTATCTGATATGATGCTCATAGAAATTGGGGGCAAGGGTCACTTGGAAAAGAGTTCTCAAGACTTCACTGGCAGTACAGTGGATAGGAATCCACCTGCTAATGCAGGGGACACGTGTTAGATCCCTGGTCCAGAAGGATTCCATATGCAGCAGAGCAACTGGGCCGGAGTGCCACAACTACCGAGCCTACTCTCTAGAGTCCGTGAGCCAGAACCACTGAATCTGTGTGCTGCAACTACTGAAGCTGGGGGGCCTAGAGCCTGGGCATCACATCAAAGATTAGCCCCAACTCGCTGCAACTAAAGAAAGCCCAGCACAACCAAAAATAAAAATAAATGAATTTTTTTGTTTTTTAAAGAAAAATTTCTCAAAGGGAAGAACTGACAGGAACTTGATAGTTCTGTGAATCTGGAGAAGCACTGAGAGACAGTTCAGTTTTAATCACTATTCTGCCACTTAACTACCCTGTGCCTCAGTTTCCCCATCTGTAAACTTTTTAGAGTTGTTGTTAGAACTGAGGATTAGTCATTATAAAATGCCTGTTTCAGTGCCTGGGACATCCTACAGCACTTGGCAAATGATAGCTTTCACCATCAAGGATACAGGAAGGTGGAAGACCCAAGTTCTAATTCATGTTCCTGGCTGTACGGTCTTTAATATGTTCTTAGTCACAGGTGGTTGCGTCTTTCTGAGCTACTTCATTTAGTATGGAGAAGGAAATGGTAACCCACTCCAGTGTTCTTGCCTAGAGAGTCTCATGGACCGAGAAGCCTGGTAGGCTACAGTCCACGGGGTCGCAAAGAGTCGGACACGACTGAGCAACTTCACTTCACTTCATTTAGTATAGTAATCTCTAGATGCATCCATGTTACTGAAAATGAGCTGGACACAACTGAGCGACTGAACTCAATTCAACTAGCCACTTTACCATCTAAGCCTCCGTTTCCTCAAACGTATAATGAAGGCATGGGTAAGCCTAGGGTCCCTTCCTCTTAGAGAAGTCTGAGAAACGACGACTAAAGGCAGGGCGACGACTCAGGGGTGCAGGGACCAGTGGTAGAACATAGGCAATTGAGGTTTGGCACCTTCTGGGCAGAGTAACAGACACAGTGTAAGCATCCCTGCCTCGCTGTGCTCCCCGCCACCACCACCAGCTCTTGCCCACTCTGCTTCGAGTTTAAAGTCCGTTGGGACTGGCAGTTAGCTACTCCAGGAATTTGAGTGAGAGGAGTTGCCTAAGGGGCCTCGGAGGAGCCTCTCAGCAGCCACACTAGATGGGCTCCAACAAGGGCCGGGCGGCGACAGCGGCCTCCAGCCGCAGTCCAGACCCGGGTGAGATCGCGGGCTCGAGCCTGGGCAGGTCCCAGGCGTGCCCCGCCCACTCCGCGTCCACTCCGCCTCCCTAGCTGCGCCCTGGCTTCCAGCCACCGCGATCAGCTGCTGCGGAACCCAGAAAGAGGAAGGGGCGGAGCTGCTTTGTGGCTTTTCTCCGAGCAGTCAGCCGACTGCGCGGGGGGCTAATCGGTGTCCCTGGCACCGCCTGGAATCCCTAGAGCCTACTGGGGCCTACAAAAGGCCGGGGCCAGGCAGGCAAACCAGCCTGGTCTAGAAAGCTGGGCGATGCCCCGCCATGGAGTGTCTCCCGGCCAGGGCCGCCCCAGGTCGGGCGGGGAGCAGGCATCGGACAGGTCCTTAGGGGCCCCCTGTCCGAGGCTCCTGTGGTTGGGCTTGGCGCTGGCGCTAGCACTGCCCGACTCCTCCCTGGTCCTGTGGTCCCCTGCGGAGGCCCACCCTCTTCCTGCCCAAGGCCATCCCGCCAAGTTCATTCGCATAGCACCCCAGCTCCAGGAGGCCTTTGGCTGGTGGAACCTCACCTGCCTAACCTGCAAAGGACTGTTCACCGCCATCGACTTCGGGCTGAGGGTGAGCGCTGCAGGGGCTACTGGGAGACAAGCCAGAAAGGTGCAGCTGGGGGTAAGGGCTGGGGCTAAGGCCGGTGCTCCGGGGTTTCCAAGAGCATCCCTGATGGAGAGGCTGTCTTCCACAAGACTTTGCTGAATTTGCCATTGTTTGGCTGCACACCACCACCACCACGTCCACTGTGACCTTGTGAAGTAAGGAAACAATGCAGGTTTAATGCTGGGCACTGTTTAGTGCTAGCCCTTTTATACAGGTTACATGTCGCCTGCTGGGTGGTTTCATTACTTTTATCTCTGCTTTATAAATGAATAGAGGCCCCAGAGCTGAAGTCATTTGTAGGAGGGCCAGCAGCTGGTGAGGGCAGGACTCCCAGATGGTGTGCCTGACTGAATCCCCTCCGCCTTACACCTAGCACCACTGTGCCTAGGGCTAGCTACCACCCAAAAGGGAACCTGAATTAAGGAATATCCAGAGATGTGGGACTAGTTGGGTCCAGGCTGCCTTGACTGTCCCTCATGGGGTTATGATGAGCGCTGGTTGGTTGAGGGGGCGT
>SJYC01008550.1:0-16534 GCA_006408675.1 Madoqua kirkii
TCCTCGGGGAATCAAGGCCCTATCCTCACATGTGTCCCCAAATCCTGGTCAGTCTGACATTCTGCCCAGTCCAGATTTCAAGGCACTCAGCAGACAGTGTCTGAGAAAGTCAGCAGGGCCAGCAAAGGCGTGAACTGCCACTGAGCTTAAAAGGAAGTACCGGCCTGGTGCTGCTTGAGTCACAGGGCAGTGTCTGTGGAGACAGGTGTGAACTGGTATCTCTTCGCCGTGGTGGAGTCTGTCCCAGCCCCACTGTGGGTTTGGAAGCCCAAAGGGTCTTTCATCCAGGGTGGCCTGCTCCCTGACCTCTGTCTCCGACTCCTCACCACTGGTTCTCCCATGGCAGAATCAGGCCAGCGTGGCCTGGGTGGGCTCCGTGGCCATCAAGCTGTGCATGCTGCTGAAGATCGCACCGCCTGCCGTGTGCCAGTCAGCTGTCCAGCTCTTCGAGGGCGACATGGTGGAGGTGTGGAGACGCTCAGTGCTGAGCCCGTCGGAGGCCTGTGGTCTGCTGCTGGGCTCTTCCTGTGGGCACTGGGACATCTTCTCCTCTTGGAATATCTCTCTGCCGGCCGTGCCGAAGCCGCCCCCCCAGCCGCCCAAGCCCCCAGCCCCAGGTGCCCCTGTCAGCCGCGTCCTCTTCCTCACTGATTTGCATTGGGATCACGACTACCTGGAAGGCACAGACCCCAACTGTGAGAACCCACTGTGTTGCCGCCGGGATTCGGGCCTACCGCCTGCCTCCCAGCCCGGTGTGGGTACTGGGGCGAGTATAGCAAGTGTGACCTGCCCCTGCGAACCCTGGAGAGCTTGTTGAGTGGGCTGGGCCCCGCCGGCCCTTTTGATATGGTGTACTGGACAGGAGACATCCCTGCTCACAACGTCTGGCAGCAGTCTCGTCAGGACCAGCTGCGGGCGCTGACCACCGTCACAGCCCTTGTGAAGAAGTTCTTGGGGCCCGTGCCAGTGTACCCTGCCGTGGGCAACCACGAGAGCACACCCGTCAACGGCTTCCCTCCCCCCTTCATAAAGGGCAACCAGTCTTCCCACTGGCTCTATGAGGCGATGGCCGAGGCGTGGGAGCCCTGGCTGCCGGCCGAAGCCCTCCGCACTCTCAGGTATTTGAGACCCAGGGAAACCCGAGGAGGGAGGAGAAAGGGAGTGGGGAACTGGCATTACGCGTGAGTGCTCTGCCTGAGCCCTCAGCTCGCTTCACGTCCCTCCCAGTCTGACCCCACTTTCATTTCCCTTATCTCCAGGCACCCTCCTTCACAGGGCTGGCGGCACTGCGTTTGCTCATGTTGGCCCTCTCTAAGATGCCTTCCCCCTTTAACGTCCCAATTTTTCCAGCTCACCTAGGCAGGCCTGGCCCTCTTCTCTCTGGACGACCTTTGCTTCCTGTTCTAGCCCACTTCTCTCTCCTCTGAGCTCCTAGAGGCTCTAGCCTCTAGGGCCCTCTAGTCAGTGCTGTCTGACCTTCAGCCAGAATGTGAGCATGAGGATAGGGATCATCCTGCGTGCCTTTCCTTCACACAGGTTCCTTGCACAGGACTAGGCACAGAGGGCCAAGACTCCGAATGCGTGCTGACCCGTGTTCACTTTGTTTCAGAGTTGGGGGGTTCTATGCCCTTTCCCCACGCCCTGGCCTCCGCCTCATCTCTCTCAACATGAATTTCTGTTCCCGTGAGAACTTCTGGCTCTTGATCAACTCCACAGATCCTGCTGGACAGCTCCAGTGGCTGGTGGGGGAGCTTCAGGCCGCTGAGGACCGGGGAGACAAAGTGAGAGGGTGGTGGGAGCTCAGCCGGTGGGCAGGGGCCAGGTGTGGGAGGGAAGAACAGGCCCTTCCTGAGCAGACTCCTATCTGGTGCTGGAGCACTTGTAGGCAGAGAAGCTCTATTTCTCTGGCACTCACAACAGTGTTCCCTGGGGATTCAGCTCAACTGTCACTCTTAGAAAGTCCTTTCACTTGCTCCCCCTCTCTGGCCATGAATGCCAGCCCTTGTTGGAGCATGAACACCTGCCGTCCTAGCTAGTGCTGCCTGGACCCCTCTTCCCCTGAAAACCTTCCTTAACCCTCCCCACAGGTGCACATAATTGGCCACATTCCCCCAGGGCACTGCCTGAAGAGCTGGAGCTGGAATTATTACAGAATTGTGGAAAGGTAGGAGGGAGATGTGTTACAGGCGTGAGTGGTTTTCAAGAGTCTGAAGGTCAGAAATTCCCTTGGGCATCTCCCCATCTCCCACTGCCCCCATGGGGTGGGGAGGCTACGTCCTTGAACTGGATGAACAAAGAAAGCACCCTCTCCTCCTCAGATCCTCTTCTCCCCCTCATTAGAATCTTCTGAATGTGACTCGTGTCTTCTGGCCAGGTATGAGAACACCTTGGCTGGTCAGTTCTTTGGTCACACCCACGTGGATGAGTTTGAGGTCTTCTATGACGAAGAGACCCTCAGCCGGCCGCTGTCTGTAGCCTTCCTGGCGCCCAGTGCCACCACCTACATCAGCCTTAATCCTGGTGAGTGGGGCGGAAGCAAATTGTTAGGGTGAAGGAGGTGGTTGAGAGAGAGAAAGGCGAGCCGGAGCCAGGGCCACCCAGGGGATAAGCTGCGCCTCCCTGCTGGAGTGGCCTTGCCCTCTCCGTGTCCTCCTTGCAGGGTACCGTGTCTACCAAATAGACGGCAACTACTCCGGGAGCTCTCACGTGGTCCTGGACCATGAGACCTACATCCTGAACCAACGGAGGCGAACAAACCTGGAGCCGCGCCGCACTGGCACCTCCTATATAGGGCTCGGGAAACCTATGGGCTGCCCAACGCGCTGCCCACTGCCTGGCACGACCTGGTGTACCGCATGCGGAGGGACACACAGCTTTTCCAGACCTTCTGGTTTCTCTACCATAAGGGCCACCCGCCCTCAGAGCCCTGTGGCACACCCTGCCGCCTCGCTACCCTGTGTGCCCAGCTCTCCGCCCGCTCAGACAGCCCTGCTCTGTGCCGCCACCTGCTGCCGGATGCGAGCCTCCCCGATGTCCAGAGCCTGTGGTCAAGGCCACTGCTGTGCTAACGCCCCTGGGGCCCAGAAGTGGGAAAGTGCTTGCCATAGGAAAGGAGTGAAAACCCCAGAGGGCCACCGTGAGGAGAACGTCTGGTGGAAGGGCCCATCTCTGGGCCCATGCACACCTCGAGAACAAGACCTCCTTTCCTGGAGCTGGTTTAGCAAAATATGGGAGGGGAGGTGGCTGCTCTGAGGCTGCTGTCCTTTTGTGGCCATGGAGCAGAGGTCTAAGTCGGCACTGACCTGGGCAGACCAGACAGAAGTTGTCGCCCCTGGCCTGTACTGGTCAGCCAGGAACCCTGTACTGCTGCTGCTGCCTGGATGCCAGGCTGTTCAAATAAATACAAGGGACTTGGACTCGAGACCCTGCTGCGACTGTCCCAATTTCTTTTTTTGAGGCAGGGAGGGCAAGGGGGCCCCAGGAACAAAATCCTAACGGAAGGAGGAGGGTTCTTGGAGTGATGGTGTGTTGCGGGCACAGGAAAGCACACAGCTCAGCAGGGCAGACTTTATTAGTGATATCAGTACAGCAGAGGTGCCCACAGAGCAGAGGGGAGAGGACCCATGCCTGGACCAGTCTCCCCGCTTCTGCCCCAGCAGGATCCTATGAAGATGGGGCCTGGCCTCAACCAGTTCCTCCTGCTCCACCTGAAACATGGGCAGGAGAGCTGGGGCTGGCCTTGCTTCCTCTTTCTGCTCCTCTCTCTCAATCCAATATTGTCACTTGCAGAATTAGATCTCCCTTCCCAGCCTCCAGGTGAGGAACCCCATCTACTGGGGAGGGCAACTCTGGGGTGGGGAGGACCTGAAGTCTAATAATAGCCTGCAGGGCCCCTCCCCACCCCGCACCGTTGAGTTCCCTGGGGCCCAACGCAAGCAGGTGGAGGGAGCACCGAGGGCTTCAGGGGGTGTGGGCCCCCAGCCGTTTAGGCTTGAGGGAGCCCCACAGCGACTGAACGCCCCGGCGGACGGTCCACCCCACACGCCGGGCAACAGACTCGGCTGGGGGCGCTGGGAGGCAGGAAGTGGAGGCCTGGGAGCGGGCATCCAGACACTTCTGGTAGCGGAGCTGCAAAGGCAGGAGGCACAGTCACGCCGCAGCCTGCCCCAAGTGGGCTGGGCGCCAGCACTCCACCACCCTCCCCACTTACCATGCACGCAGCCTGCACAGCCTCCGAGAGGCTGGCAGCATTGGGCTCGCACCAGAACATGTGGCAGCAGAAGGAGGCTGGGCCGGCAGCCATGATGAATGCAAATGTGTGGACGTCTCTGCCCACAGCCAGGAAGGACAGGAAGCGCACCCGGCACTCCCCCAGCACTGCCTCCGTCTGCGGGGAGGGGCACCAGTTGGAAAGGGATGGCCGGACCCTCTTCCACTGGGTGCGTCCATCTTCCTGGAGGCCCTTCCCCATTCCCATCTTCCCCTCCACGGCACGGCCCTGCCATACCTTCTCTGCTCAGGCCTTTACCTGCTGGTGCAAGATGGTGAGAGTGGCAGGGGCCACGCTGACGTGACTTGGGGTCCACTGCTCACGGCTACTGGAGGACAGGACGGATTCCAGGGCCCCATTTATCACATCCACCCCTGAAAGATAGAGACGTGGACGTGACACTGCCGGTGGTGGACAGAGGACACCCCAGCTCTACACTGGACTGTCCGGCTCCGCCCAGTCAAGCCCAGGGTCTCTGCTCCATCCTTACTTCACCTGCGCACAGCCCTGGACCTGCTGCATAGATACCCTTCTTTGGTGCACTCCTCCTTGGTTTCAGTGACCTGGCACTTTTCTAGTCTCTTCCATCTTGAATCCTAAGCTTGCTTTGCTTCACTGACTCTGTCTCTTCCTCCAGCCTTCTAAGCAGACTGACCCCCAAAACTCTATCCTCCCCATACCTTGCTCTCCACATTCGCACATTGCAGTGCTTCATACAACTCCTACATCAGCCCCTACAGGCCAGTTCTCGCCAGTCCTTAAGACTCCAAGATGCAAGCTTTGCTTTGGCTTTGTTTTAATTTCCATTTGAGCAATGTTGTCTCATGTGTCACATCACGTTATCACATTATAGTGCACTGTCATACACAATCTCACAATAGATCCCTTTACACCATTTTACAGATAAGGAAACTGAAGCTTACATTGAGAAATCAGGTAACTGACCTTAGGTCACAACCGAGAAATGAGGATCTGAAGACAGGCAGTCTGATTCCAGAGCCTGGGTTCTTAGCCAGGCTTTTCCCTTGCCCCTAGTCTATAGTCCTAGGCTCAGAACCAGAGGGGCTGTCAAAAATCTTACTGCACTCAGTAATTTCTATGACTTATGCAAAAGCCAAGGAATCCAAGGTTCCTGGCTTTTAGATCAATCAACTTGCCCTTGTAACAATGTTTCCATTAATTCCTAATGTAAACTGCCCTTAAACACTTCCACCCATAACATTTCCACCCAGGCATCCGTGCATCCCACTGCCACTGGTACTCAGCAGAGAACCAGGCAGCAGCACATGGCATAAGGCATAGGTTCTGCTCCCTGCACTACTCACGAGCTGGCTGTGTCATCTGTGTGTGGTTGTAGTGAAGACGTCAGAGCGACTGATGTCCATGCAAAAGCACACATTGGTCTGATTTGCCTGTCAGTACCTCTGGGCTCCCACTGGGAACCGAACTTGTGGACCCTTTGAGGGTAGAAGACATGTCTTCCCCCAAAGTCCTCCTTCACCTTGGCCTTGCTCATCTTACCTCTGATTGGATCAAAGCCAAACTTCTCTCCTAAGCATGAAGTACTCCAAAAACTGGCCTCATCTGACCTGCCAAGCTTCATATTTTACTGCTCCCTGAGCTTCAAATGATTTATGTAGCATTATCAACATCTAATCTTGGCAAATGCCCAGCTAGGCAGATGGGAAATACAAAGTAAAAGAAGAGGATGCCCTCCAGGGACAGACTGTAACTGAGGGAAAGCCTCCCTCCAGAGGGCTCCTCCTCTCTTGACTGTCTGCAAAACTCCCAGTTCTCACACATCAGGGCTCACCTAGGCCCTCCTGTCCGGGAAGC
Organism: Madoqua kirkii; assembly: GCA_006408675.1. Classification (NCBI taxonomy): domain Eukaryota; kingdom Metazoa; phylum Chordata; class Mammalia; order Artiodactyla; family Bovidae; genus Madoqua; species Madoqua kirkii. The sequence goes on from SJYC01008550.1 coordinate 6,107, forward strand.
CTTCTCTGCCACAGGCAGACAGGGTGCTGCTGAGACAACTCTTGGCACATCTTGTAACTGCTAGGAACTTCTTCACACTAGGCTATGGCCATCTCAAGGACAGATATCAAGTTTCATTGTCTCGTCCCCAGTCCTTGCACAGGGCTTATTGACTGAGGAATTCCAGATGTCTGAGAAAGGCAAATGGGCAAATGTACCCAAACTGGTATAATAACCCAGCAACCCAGAAGCTACAGAAGGGTGATGACACAGGGAATGGGTGGGTGAAGGCAGCCCGCATTGTGCTCAGATGTGAATGACACTGATGCCAGTCATGTGGAGACCAGACATCAAAGTTAGACTGCCTAATAAGCAGATGGAGCTGCGGGGGCGGCACCTGGCCCCAGAGTGGGGAGGATCAGCATGGAGGCGGGGACAACAGTGGAACTAGGTGACCTGGAAAGAGTCTGTCACATGTGGTGACAGCTCAGGACTGAAACCTACACCCTGACCCCAGCCCCAAACTCCCAACCCCCCTCATCCTTGTTGTTCAGTCGCGGAGTCCTTCACAATCTCCTGGAGTTTGCTCAGACTGATATCCACTGAGCTGGTGATGCCATCCAACCGTCTCGTCCTCTGTTGCCTCCTTCTCCTGCTGCCCTCAATCTTTCCCAGCATCAGGGTCTTTTCTAATGAGTAGGCTCATCACTTCAGGTCTCAACTGTAGCCTTCCAACATACTATATAATTTACTTATTGTCTGTCTATTCTGAATAGAATGTCAGCTGCTTAAAGGCAGGAATCCTGGTTTAAAGGCAATTTTGCTCTTTAACATATACCAAGAATCTAAACCAGTGTCTGGCACAAATCAGGCACTGGGTAGTCATTTGGTGATGGATGGATGATTAATGAGTGAATATTGCAGCTTTAGGAGGGGCCAATGTTAAACTTGCGCAGGGTGAAAACAGAGCATAAATAAAGCACGACAAAGTGAGTTTAGGGACTACCGTGTGAAACTCTTGGCTTCAACAAAGCAGACCTTCTAAGCTGATGGACAGCCGAGGATCCATCAGGGGCTGCAGACAGTTCCTTTACTGTACTGAGAAGCTACGTGAATGGCAGGTAGATAGGGGAGTGATGCAATAACTGGAAGAGTCATGAACTTGAGGTGAAAGGGAGGAGGGAACAGCACAAAGGGGAGGGCAGTCATGAGTCCTTCCTGCTCTCCCACGAGGATCTCCTCACCACCAGCTCCATAGCTGTGGCAGTACCTCTGAATCCAGTCTACTCCTCTCTGCAGATCCAGGCCTTCCTTCAACCCCAGCTCAATCCCCACCCTAAGAAGGCTTCCCTCACTGAATGTAACGGTGCTAATCATTAGTCAGCATGATAAAAAGGGAGGGATAGGGAACTGAAGATGAGGACCAGGTTAGAGTCCTCAGTCCACCATCTCTTGGGCTCTCACCGGAGCATTCTTTCATTTGTGTTTGTTTATCCATTCACCAAATACTGTTGAGTTCTTCCCAAGTGTCTCTTGGCATGACACCTGACCATTTCTTGAAGCATCTCTTTTCCTCTGACTTCACACCTGCTCCTCCACTGTCCATTAAATGCTGGAGGGGCTCACAGCCAGGCCCAGCCTGATAACCCTTCTCGCAGTGGCTGCCCACGTTCCAGGGTCAATCTTCTTCAGACTCATGGCTTTGACCACCTCTCTAACCCAATGATGCCCACATCTGTATCTCTAGCCCAGTCCTCTCCTCTGTGAATCCAGCTGCCAATTTGAGTTTGCTACACACCTTCCCAAAGACACACCAAACTGAGCATGCCTAAAATTGAACTCAAATCTCCAAACCAAAACTGGCCTCTTCCAGTACCTACTACCTTTAGAGAATGGCACCACTATCCAGTTAGTGCCCAAAGCCAGGAAGCCAGGGGTCAACCTTAAGGCCTCTGTCCCTCACCCCACATCCAACCAAGGCATGTTGACTTTAATCATCTAATAACCTCTTGAATCCATACACTCCTCTCCAGCCCCAGTACAGTGCAAGATACTCTCACTACCAGCTACAACTACTGCAAGGTCCTCCTGAGGCCCCCAGGCCTACCTCCACCTGCTGAACCTCCTTCTCCATAGTATCACCAAGGTGCGTGCATGGGCGCTTAGTCATATACAACTCTGTGACCCCAAGGACTGTAGCCACCAGGCTCCTCAATCCACGGAATTTTCCAGGCAAGAATACTGGAGTGGGTTGCCATTTCCTTCCCCAGGGGATCTTCCCGACCCAGGGAGCAAACCCATATCTCTCGCATCTCCCACCTTGGCTGGAGAGTTCTTTACCAGTTGAGCCACCAGGGAAGTCCTCACAAAATTAAAATGATTATAACAAGTGTGCTCCAGAAAACTCTCTGATAGCTTCTTAACACTTTAGAATGAAGAACAAATCATAAACATGGCCTATGAGGTTCCACAGGGTCTGACCACTGCTGAGCTCCTAGCCTCACCTGGCACCGCTTTTCTCAATGCCTTTGAAATACTGCAGTGTCTTTCATGATGAGTCCTAACACCCAATCTTCACTCTGCCTGGAGTGATCTTTCCCCACTTTATTCCTGTCTCCATCCCATTTGGGCACATTAGATCCTATTTATTTTTTGATCTCAGTTCAAATGTCACTTTCTCAAATCTTTTCTGACTTCCTAGGCTAAATGAAGCTCCTCTGTTACATAGTTCCATGCATCTTGCTACTTTCTTTCAGTAAAATGACTCAAACTGTAATTACACATTTATTTGTGTGACTATTTAATCCTTTTTTTCTACCGTAGTTTCCTATAACCTCCACGAAAGCAGGGCCGTGGCCATTGTTCTCTCAGGACCTGGTACGTCGTAGGCCTCATAGTTATTTGCTAAGTGAATGAACAAGCAAATAACAGGTACTGTGAAAGTACTAGAAATATCGGAGTGAACCTAATAGTCTCTACCCTCAGTTTCCTTAACTATAAAATGGGTATCATCATAATCCAAAACTCACAGGATCCTCAAGAATTAAATGACATATACGGAAGTACTTTACCAACACAAAGCATGTTGACAAATATGCTCACTGCTTCCTTTCTAGATGATCACAGTCCACAGTTGGTGCTGTAATACCAAACACAGCTCCTGGCTGCTCCAGCGTTTTAGTCTTCAAAGACCTACCTCCCAACCTAACCAAAGCTTTTCAAGAATGGGTCTCCCTATACGCCTGGTTCACTGTTCACATTCAGGGAAACGAAGACCCAGAATGAAGCTGGGACAGAGGTACAGAAGGTGGGGTGCACTCTGAAGAGCAGAGTGACATCAAGCATGAGGAAGGTCTGGTGAAAGAGGTACTGGGAGGGGGAGGGTGGGGGAAGGGCTTTGAGATCAAGGTGGTGGTCCCTGGGTGGAAAAGGACACACATACCAACAGGTTTAGCAACAGGCACATTCCCCAGGTAATAGACTTGGAACTTTTGTACCAATTCATTCTTAGGTGCTGGGAATTCCACTGCAGGAGAAAAGAAGAGGATCAATCACAGGGACAGATCTTGCTTCTCCCAGTCTCTACTACCCGGGCATAAGCTGAACACTGACTCAGCCAAGGCCCTGCTTCCACCCCGCCCCTGCCTCTCTTTAACCAAAGTCCCTCCACTTATTTGACCCCAGGAATTGAATCTTCATTTTCCTTTTTGTTTTTGGCTACTCTGTACAGCTTGCAGAATCTTCGTTCCCTGACCAGGGATCTAACTCACATCCCCCGCATTAGAAGTATGAACTTCTGGACTACCAGGTTAAGTGCTGAGTCTCCATTTCACTATCACTCTGCCCAGGAACTCGTGCCTCTTCTTGGGTCCCCCTAACTTTGCCAACAAAACTGAGACAGACCTGGTGGGGTTGCGACACTGACCTTGGAAAGGGACGTCCACAAGTTTAGAGTGGTCCAGGGAGAGCCCATTTACCAAGCAGCGGGCATTGCGCCTTTCGGCCATGATCTAACAAAGGGAGGGGAAGGGGGAAGACGGAGGATGATCCGGCAGGGCTTTGTTGCCCTGGAGCGCGACCCCCCCACTCAAAGACCCCACCCATGTCTTTGTAGAGCAAAGGTGGTAGCTACTCCAGGGTGCGAAGGGGGCCGTGCCTTAGAGCAGATCTCATGCAGGCTGGTGGCGATGTTCTTGGCGGGTGCCTCACAGCGAAACACGTGGCACTTGAGCATCTGGGTCAGCTTATCGCGGGCTACGTAGGCAAAGTCCCTGTTGGGGGAGGGGCGCCTCAGCGTCTCCCAGTGTGGAGCCTCACTCCCACCCACCCACGCCCTCCCCATCCGTCTGCCCTCGGGTTGCTGTCCTGTGGGCACTGCCTTCTGGCCGGAGGGTAGACAGGCAAGCATGCCGAGGTCGGGGAGGATGGGCGAGCACAGCGCGAAGGGAGGGGCGGGGCAGACTAGGGAGACTGGGGCGCTTTGCGCATCTGGTCCAGGGGTGGGGAGAGGAATGGTCAGGGTAAGTTAGGCATAGTACCTCTCTCTGGGTCCGGCAGCACAAGAGAGGCAAACAACAGAGTTAGGGAGGAGGGCCTCGCTCTGACTGCTGGCTGAGCCCCCACCCCGGAGTCCCGGCCCTGCTCCCACCTTCCGCTGTCCCGCCCGACGCCCCACACACGAATGCTGACGATGGGCTGGGCGTGCAGCAGGGCCTGACTGTGTGGCTCCACCAGCTTCAGAGTCTCATCTTCCAGCTGCAGCAGCAGGTCCTTTCCCTACAGGCCCAGGAAGCAGATGCTCAGCGGTGCCCCAGCTGGGAAGCACCCACTTTTTGCCACTTCCATATTTGCCACTTCCAGATCGAGGGAGATGAGCTACCCCTCTAGGGCCCTTTCTTTGGTGTGGGACCAGCCACCCTGCAGGCTTCAACTCTAACAAAGCTCACACCTTTCATCTCCGTCGTGACTCCTTTTATCAACCCCCTCGCTTTAGGCAACCATCTCCCAGTCAGGAGTCACACTTCCATCTCGCAGACTTGCCTGGTGGATCTGCACCCCCCATCCCCAGCCCTGGCAGAGGGGCCGCTTGGTTCACCCAGCTCTCCCAGTTTCTGCACTTTGCCGCCGCCCTGCCACCCTGCCAGCTCACCTCGCCCCAGCCCCCAGACATGGGGTCGTGTAGATTGTTTTTGTGGTAGGAGAGCTGACGGATGCAATTGTTGACTGCCACGCTGCTGCGGCCAGGGGCCAGCTCCTCCTCGGTCATCTCCACCCAGCCTAGGGAGCGAACGGCGAAACACTGCCAGACACAAAAGAGGGGGTGGGAGATAGAGGGTCTGGTCTAAACCCAGAAGAGCTCCCAGCCAGGACACAGGGCACTCTGCTGAGACCAGAGGAGTTCCTGACTCAGAGCACAGCAGGTGGGAGGACATAAGAGGCTCTACAAACAGGACAGAGTTTCAGGAGGGCTGATGCTCTCAGAGGAGAGCCCTAGGCAGGAAGCACCTGAGCCCAGCCAGGAAGGACCCCCTGCCAAGCAACAGGGCTGCCTGAGTTATAAACTGAGGTGCCTCCTGCTCAGACACAAGGGTCTGTGCTGAGAGTGCAAGAGCTGAGGACCTGCGGAGTTGTACTGAGACCAGAGAGACCCCAGAACCTGACCCGAGGGCACTCCTGTTCACGGGGGCCCAACTTGGGCACAGGCATCGCCTTGAACACACCTTGATCCCCGGGTTGGCATTCCGTGGGGGCAGCTTCTCCTCCTCTTGGGGCAATGGCTCCGGGCTGGAGGCAGATGTAACACTTGGTACAGGCCCTCGAAGAGGGAGCTGTCCCAAGGCCCCTTCTGAGACAGACCCATCCCACTGCCAGCCCATTCACCTGAGGCTCTGAGATGGGAAAGGCAACATCCCCTCCTCGGGGTCCTTCAGCCCCAAATCCATCGGGGCCTCCTCACTGGGCTCGTCCTGAGGAAGGGGAGAGAGAAATCAGGACCCAAATGATGCCCCATCTCCAGCTCCCCCATTGTGAAAGAGGTCCCCTCACTCACCTTCCAAAATTCTCCATCCTCAAAGCGTTCTCCGTGAGTGAAGCCGGTCCAGGTGAGCTAGAAGCAGGAATGGGAGCAAGGAGTGGCTGGCTTATCTTGCTCCAGCAGCACCCCCCTCCACTCCAGGTCAGAACTATCAAGCCTGTGGGCTTCACCTGGGACTCCTCTCGGGGGCTGCTCCCCTGTGATGGTGAGGCCCGGCCCGGGGGCTCCCACTGAGTGGTCCCCGTTGGGATGTGCCAGTAGTAGGTCCCTGAGGTGTCCTGGACCCTCATCCATCCAGCCGGCAGGTCGGAATCCGTCTCGAAGGCGTTGGGGTTCCAAAAGGAATCTGCCGGGTAGGGGAGTGGTCTTGGTAAGGGTCTGCCTACCTAACAAGAGAATCATGGGTGCTATGCCCAGTCCCTTCCTGAGACCCAGTGGTGGAGAAGGGCTCCAACACAAGATTCCTGCTTCTGCCTAGAGCCTGAAGTCTGGAGTCACAGCGTGGGGGGCCCACCAGCAGGGGATGTGACTCAGGTCTCCTGCTGGGCCCTGCTCCTGGCTACTGTGGCCACACAGAGGGAAGGAGGGGGGCAGAGAGAAGGCAAGGAGGCTGAGTGACCTCAAATGACCTGTGATACATATCTGTATCTCAAGTGGACACACTTACCCTGTACACACACATGCACACAGTCACACAATATATACAAGCCCTATTACACACATGTGTAGCCCCCACAAACACAAGGGTGTGCACGCACAGGAGACACCTACACGGATGGCAGGTATTGCATTCATGTGCAGGGACAAACACACACACCAACTCCATCCATCCACTAATGCAGCCACCATCCACAAAAGTGTGTGCACACACTGATGTATATTCTAGCCCCTGCCGCACACATGTGCAGACCACATCCACAAGGCCCCTCAACACATGTGTGGGTACCACACCCACAGTGAATGCACAGACATGCAACATATGTCAACCTCTGCCACATGTGTGGCAGATACCACAAACACTCACACCTTGACCTTTGCCACACACATGCGCACACCACACACCTGTGACATACCCTCCCCTCTCCGAGCAGAGCCACACCGTTCCAGGCCCGCAGCCCAGCTCACGCCTCCAGCAGGTCCATGCTCCCTGCCAGCCTGCCCCACATGGTGCCCAGGCGCATGCCACCCCTCACCTGGGCTACTGTCCTGCAGGAGGATGGCCAGGAAAAAGTCCTGGGAGACCATGGCGCTCCTTCCCAGCCCCTCCTGCTCCACCCTGCCTCCTCACAGCCCCTCCAGCCTGGCCAGCTGGGCTCACAGCCTGGTGCTGGGCTGCAGAGAGAAGCTCATCCCGCCCACTTCTCATCAGGGTAGAGCGCCTGCCAGGCAGGAACCTCCCCCACCTGGAGCTCACCAAGGAGGGGCCAAGATCACAAGGGAAGGGAACCCCCATGGAGTGGGGATGGAGGGTGCAGCTCCTGAGACCCCAGCCTTCCCTGCTCACGTATCTTCTTTCTGATCCTAGATCCCCTCCCCCAATCCTGAATCTCTATCCCTCCCCCCTCCCCGACAGCAGTCACCTCAGTGCCACAGTCAAGCCCAGCCTTAGGGACGACAGGAGGCTCAGCCTCATGGGAACACCCCAGCCACCTGGGGCCCTGCAAAGGCTAGAGCTTTCCATGCAAACAGGGTGTGGCTTCCAGGCTCCCAGGGATCCCAGCCCTGCCCAGAATCTGCCAAGCAGTTCAAGTGAAGAGTGGGCTTCAGGGGCTGGGCTCCAGCAAGCTTGAGGCTGGGCTTGGGGCTTCCCAGCACCAACCCCCCTCACCTGCCAGGGCCCAGCTAGGCTGCAGCGTCTCCTCGGCAACCGCAGCACCAGGACCGGCTGGGAGCGCCCAGACTGCTGACGTGCTTCCCGTTACCAGGGAAACCAGGAATCCGGACTGGTCCAAGAGGCAGCACTGAGGGACAGGCAGTCGGTCCCCAGACCCAGGCTGCTGGGCAACGAGGCAAGGAGGGCTGGAAGTGGGCGTGGCTGCACCCAGGTGACTGTGTGCCTGATGCGAGAGTCACTTTGGTAGGTGCCTCGCCACCCTCAGCTTCCAATGAAGTGGCCTCACGGAGGAGGGGCTCTTCTTGCCCATCCAGCCTCCAGGTACCCGTTACTGCCTCCTTCCCCCCAGCCGCCTCTCCCCTCAGGCCCCAGGGAATTAGAATGCCTGCGTTTCCCTGGGGACCCTCCACCGTCTCCAGGGCTTTCCCACCAAACCTTCCAGGAACACCACACCCAGGACAGCTGTGTCCCCCAGAGCCACACCCTTCTTCCTGAAGGGTCATATACCCCTGAATCTGAGGACCAGGTCACCATCTCCTGACTGAGTCACACACACCAATCCATCTGCCATCCCTGTCAGTCGGCACCTTCCTGCCTCAAAGAGCTTCATCCTTCCGATCTGTCCTGGAGGGGCCGCTCTCCCCCCGCACCATCTGGGAGGCCCTTCTGGAGCTTGGCACATCTCCCTCCGAGCACAGCCCCACCCCAGCCCTTGCTTCCACAAGCACACATTTATTTAGAAATGCATACTTTCACTTCTGCGCCAATTCATTCAGGCGCTCCCCCTACACACTCAAAGGTTCAGGCCTCCTTGGCTAAGCCAGATGCAGTCACCTGCTCTCCCTTTCCCCAGCCCTACTCACTCCCGAAGTCCAGCTAGGTCACTGCAACAGCCTCCCAAGTTGGTCTCCGTCTTCCTATTTAGCCCTTTCCAATCTGAGCTGCATGCTACAGCCCCAAATGCTAACAACCTTCTCTCCAGTTGCATACTCTAATTGTTTTCTCTTTGCCCCCAGGACAGAACCCAATTTCTCCACAAGGTTTGTGGGACCTTAGGGGCCCCTATTCGCCTGTCTCTCAGCCTTACCTCTGACCACTCCCCTCACCCCTGGTCTCTCCTTGCCTCTCTCTCTCTCTCATGCACCTAATCCTCTCTGATCCCAGCCTACATTCCCTCAAACTTCACCTGGCACCACCTACTGGGCATCAGTGTAAAGATCCCTTCTCAAAACTGACCCACTCCTGGGTCTATTACCTGCTCTTCCTGCACCTCCGCAACCCCAGGGCTCAAACTACCCATTTACTGCTGTCAAAATACTAGGCTGAGTGCTATGAGGGCAGGAATCTCTGTCATTTTTAGTATGTATTCTCAGCATTTAAGATAAGACCTGGCGCTGAGTATGAACCCAACACAGGTAGGAAGTTCATTCATTCATCATTCGCTCATTATTCATGCGTCCATCCATTCATTCATTCATATACTTCCGCATTCAATTAACAACCTTGTGGAGATCCTAGGGTGGGAAGGAGAAAATAACGTTTGCTCAATTCCACCACATTCCTGCAGGAGACCAGACCTCCTCTGTGGTCTTCCTGGTCATAGCAACAGTCGTAAGAGAGTAGGCAGTGACGCAGCCTATTCCGAGATTCTCGATTTCCACTGCCTCCAGCAAACTTTGATCCTTGCCCATCCTCTCACCACACCAGCTCCCCTGCTGAGGTCACTGCCCGCACTCAGCACTCCCCCCAGCTCTTGAGCGGTTCTGTCCTCCCACTCTCAGAAGGCTCATAGGAGCGACCACCATAGTGACCATCCAGGGACCCCAGAGCAACCAGGCTCTCCATCTTTTGGTCCCTGATTGACAACCCCTGAGGCAGAGGCTGCAAACAAGACGCCTGCGGACCGGTGTAAGCCTCAGATAGATTTTGTTTGGCCTGTGTGGTACTTTTTTAAAAAACAGACTTGGTTGCTAACATTTAAAAATTGGGATGTTTCACATCGATATCTAGTTTTCAGTTTCCCTTGAAGAACTGGCTCCACTGAGACTATATTTCCCCACACCTAACCCTATGAGTAACCAGCTGGAGTGGAGGAGCAGCAGTTCCCTATAAAGGGGATCTGGGCAATGATCACTGACAGTCGCTAACGTCCCTCTAAAGACGGGCAATTATACTTTGTCTTTAGTAGAAGTACTCAATACCACCTGTGAAGTGTCCTTTCAAACAAAATACAAATAAAAACAAAAACTCTGAATTCGATGAAGGCTCTAGAACTCACTGCCAATTTACGAGAAATCCAGGGGAAGTGGAACTTGTTCAAATCCAGAAAATGGAAAACCCCGGGGAGACAACATAGTGGCTTCAATTAAAACAACAACAAAACTTTGAGCAAAATAGAGATGGAAGGATAAGGTATAGATCAAAAGAAACATTGAGATATACCAACCATCAAAAGCTCTGTTCCTATTTGGATGCTGATGAAATGAATCAAATTTTAGAAGGGCAGGAGCACATTCATTAGACAACTAGGAAATGTCAACACTGACTAGATATTCAGTGATATTGAGGAAGTACTGTTAAA
>SJYC01008551.1:0-15775 GCA_006408675.1 Madoqua kirkii
CTGATGCTCTCAGAGGAGAGCCCTAGGCAGGAAGCACCTGAGCCCAGCCAGGAAGGACCCCCTGCCAAGCAACAGGGCTGCCTGAGTTATAAACTGAGGTGCCTCCTGCTCAGACACAAGGGTCTGTGCTGAGAGTGCAAGAGCTGAGGACCTGCGGAGTTGTACTGAGACCAGAGAGACCCCAGAACCTGACCCGAGGGCACTCCTGTTCACGGGGGCCCAACTTGGGCACAGGCATCGCCTTGAACACACCTTGATCCCCGGGTTGGCATTCCGTGGGGGCAGCTTCTCCTCCTCTTGGGGCAATGGCTCCGGGCTGGAGGCAGATGTAACACTTGGTACAGGCCCTCGAAGAGGGAGCTGTCCCAAGGCCCCTTCTAGACAGACCCATCCCACTGCCAGCCCATTCACCTGAGGCTCTGAGCTGGGAAAGGCAACATCCCCTCCTCGGGGTCCTTCAGCCCCAAATCCATCGGGGCCTCCTCACTGGGCTCGTCCTGAGGAAGGGGAGAGAGAAATCAGGACCCAAATGATGCCCCATCTCCAGCTCCCCCATTGTGAAAGAGGTCCCCTCACTCACCTTCCAAAATTCTCCATCCTCAAAGCGTTCTCCGTGAGTGAAGCCGGTCCAGGTGAGCTAGAAGCAGGAATGGGAGCAAGGAGTGGCTGGCTTATCTTGCTCCAGCAGCACCCCCCTCCACTCCAGGTCAGAACTATCAAGCCTGTGGGCTTCACCTGGGACTCCTCTCGGGGGCTGCTCCCCTGTGATGGTGAGGCCCGGCCCGGGGGCTCCCACTGAGTGGTCCCCGTTGGGATGTGCCAGTAGTAGGTCCCTGAGGTGTCCTGGACCCTCATCCATCCAGCCGGCAGGTCGGAATCCGTCTCGAAGGCGTTGGGGTTCCAAAAGGAATCTGCCGGGTAGGGGAGTGGTCTTGGTAAGGGTCTGCCTACCTAACAAGAGAATCATGGGTGCTATGCCCAGTCCCTTCCTGAGACCCAGTGGTGGAGAAGGGCTCCAACACAAGATTCCTGCTTCTGCCTAGAGCCTGAAGTCTGGAGTCACAGCGTGGGGGGCCCACCAGCAGGGGATGTGACTCAGGTCTCCTGCTGGGCCCTGCTCCTGGCTACTGTGGCCACACAGAGGGAAGGAGGGGGGCAGAGAGAAGGCAAGGAGGCTGAGTGACCTCAAATGACCTGTGATACATATCTGTATCTCAAGTGGACACACTTACCCTGTACACACACATGCACACAGTCACACAATATATACAAGCCCTATTACACACATGTGTAGCCCCCACAAACACAAGGGTGTGCACGCACAGGAGACACCTACACGGATGGCAGGTATTGCATTCATGTGCAGGGACAAACACACACACCAACTCCATCCATCCACTAATGCAGCCACCATCCACAAAAGTGTTGCACACACTGATGTATATTCTAGCCCCTGCCGCACACATGTGCAGACCACATCCACAAGGCCCCTCAACACATGTGTGGGTACCACACCCACAGTGAATGCACAGACATGCAACATATGTCAACCTCTGCCACATGTGTGGCAGATACCACAAACACTCACACCTTGACCTTTGCCACACACATGCGCACACCACACACCTGTGACATACCCTCCCCTCTCCGAGCAGAGCCACACCGTTCCAGGCCCGCAGCCCAGCTCACACCTCCAGCAGGTCCATGCTCCCTGCCAGCCTGCCCCACATGGTGCCCAGGCGCATGCCACCCCTCACCTGGGCTACTGTCCTGCAGGAGGATGGCCAGGAAAAAGTCCTGGGAGACCATGGCGCTCCTTCCCAGCCCCTCCTGCTCCACCCTGCCTCCTCACAGCCCCTCCAGCCTGGCCAGCTGGGCTCACAGCCTGGTGCTGGGCTGCAGAGAGAAGCTCATCCCGCCCACTTCTCACCAGGGTAGAGCGCCTGCCAGGCAGGAACCTCCCCCACCTGGAGCTCACCAAGGAGGGGCCAAGATCACAAGGGAAGGGAACCCCCATGGAGTGGGGATGGAGGGTGCAGCTCCTGAGACCCCAGCCTTCCCTGCTCACGTATCTTCTTTCTGATCCTAGATCCCCTCCCCCAATCCTGAATCTCTATCCCTCCCCCCTCCCCGACAGCAGTCACCTCAGTGCCACAGTCAAGCCCAGCCTTAGGGACGACAGGAGGCTCAGCCTCATGGGAACACCCCAGCCACCTGGGGCCCTGCAAAGGCTAGAGCTTTCCATGCAAACAGGGTGTGGCTTCCAGGCTCCCAGGGATCCCAGCCCTGCCCAGAATCTGCCAAGCAGTTCAAGTGAAGAGTGGGCTTCAGGGGCTGGGCTCCAGCAAGCTTGAGGCTGGGCTTGGGGCTTCCCAGCACCAACCCCCCTCACCTGCCAGGGCCCAGCTAGGCTGCAGCGTCTCCTCGGCAACCGCAGCACCAGGACCGCTGGGAGCGCCCAGACTGCTGACGTGCTTCCCGTTACCAGGGAAACCAGGAATCCGGACTGGTCCAAGAGGCAGCACTGAGGGACAGGCAGTCGGTCCCCAGACCCAGGCTGCTGGGCAACGAGGCAAGGAGGGCTGGAAGTGGGCGTGGCTGCACCCAGGTGACTGTGTGCCTGATGCGAGAGTCACTTTGGTAGGTGCCTCGCCACCCTCAGCTTCCAATGAAGTGGCCTCACGGAGGAGGGGCTCTTCTTGCCCATCCAGCCTCCAGGTACCCGTTACTGCCTCCTTCCCCCCAGCCGCCTCTCCCCTCAGGCCCCAGGGAATTAGAATGCCTGCGTTTCCCTGGGGACCCTCCACCGTCTCCAGGGCTTTCCCACCAAACCTTCCAGGAACACCACACCCAGGACAGCTGTGTCCCCCAGAGCCACACCCTTCTTCCTGAAGGGTCATATACCCCTGAATCTGAGGACCAGGTCACCATCTCCTGACTGAGTCACACACACCAATCCATCTGCCATCCCTGTCAGTCGGCACCTTCCTGCCTCAAAGAGCTTCATCCTTCCGATCTGTCCTGGAGGGGCCGCTCTCCCCCCGCACCATCTGGGAGGCCCTTCTGGAGCTTGGCACATCTCCCTCCGAGCACAGCCCCACCCCAGCCCTTGCTTCCACAAGCACACATTTATTTAGAAATGCATACTTTCACTTCTGCGCCAATTCATTCAGGCGCTCCCCCTACACACTCAAAGGTTCAGGCCTCCTTGGCTAAGCCAGATGCAGTCACCTGCTCTCCCTTTCCCCAGCCCTACTCACTCCCGAAGTCCAGCTAGGTCACTGCAACAGCCTCCCAAGTTGGTCTCCGTCTTCCTATTTAGCCCTTTCCAATCTGAGCTGCATGCTACAGCCCCAAATGCTAACAACCTTCTCTCCAGTTGCATACTCTAATTGTTTTCTCTTTGCCCCCAGGACAGAACCCAATTTCTCCACAAGGTTTGTGGGACCTTAGGGGCCCCTATTCGCCTGCCTCTCAGCCTTACCTCTGACCACTCCCCTCACCCCTGGTCTCTCTCCTTGCCTCTCTCTCTCTCTCATGCACCTAATCCTCTCTGATCCCAGCCTACATTCCCTCAAACTTCACCTGGCACCACCTACTGGGCATCAGTGTAAAGATCCCTTCTCAAAACTGACCCACTCCTGGGTCTATTACCTGCTCTTCCTGCACCTCCGCAACCCCAGGGCTCAAACTACCCATTTACTGCTGTCAAAATACTAGGCTGAGTGCTATGAGGGCAGGAATCTCTGTCATTTGTAGTATGTATTCTCAGCATTTAAGATAAGACCTGGCGCTGAGTATGAACCCAACACAGGTAGGAAGTTCATTCATTCATCATTCGCTCATTATTCATGCGTCCATCCATTCATTCATTCATATACTTCCGCATTCAATTAACAACCTTGTGGAGATCCTAGGGTGGGAAGGAGAAAATAACGTTTGCTCAATTCCACCACATTCCTGCAGGAGACCAGACCTCCTCTGTGGTCTTCCTGGTCATAGCAACAGTCGTAAGAGAGTAGGCAGTGACGCAGCCTATTCCGAGATTCTCGATTTCCACTGCCTCCAGCAAACTTTGATCCTTGCCCATCCTCTCACCACACCAGCTCCCCTGCTGAGGTCACTGCCCGCACTCAGCACTCCCCCCAGCTCTTGAGCGGTTCTGTCCTCCCACTCTCAGAAGGCTCATAGGAGCGACCACCATAGTGACCATCCAGGGACCCCAGAGCAACCAGGCTCTCCATCTTTTGGTCCCTGATTGACAACCCCTGAGGCAGAGGCTGCAAACAAGACGCCTGCGGACCGGTGTAAGCCTCAGATAGATTTTGTTTGGCCTGTGTGGTACTTTTTTAAAAAACAGACTTGGTTGCTAACATTTAAAAATTGGGATGTTTCACATCGATATCTAGTTTTCAGTTTCCCTTGAAGAACTGGCTCCACTGAGACTATATTTCCCCACACCTAACCCTATGAGTAACCAGCTGGAGTGGAGGAGCAGCAGTTCCCTATAAAGGGGATCTGGGCAATGATCACGACAGTCGCTAACGTCCCTCTAAAGACGGGCAATTATACTTTGTCTTTAGTAGAAGTACTCAATACCACCTGTGAAGTGTCCTTTCAAACAAAATACAAATAAAAACAAAAACTCTGAATTCGATGAAGGCTCTAGAACTCACTGCCAATTTACGAGAAATCCAGGGGAAGTGGAACTTGTTCAAATCCAGAAAATGGAAAACCCCGGGGAGACAACATAGTGGCTTCAATTAAAACAACAACAAAACTTTGAGCAAAATAGAGATGGAAGGATAAGGTATAGATCAAAAGAAACATTGAGATATACCAACCATCAAAAGCTCTGTTCCTATTTGGATGCTGATGAAATGAATCAAATTTTAGAAGGGCAGGAGCACATTCATTAGACAACTAGGAAATGTCAACACTGACTAGATATTCAGTGATATTGAGGAAGTACTGTTAAATTTTCATGGACATGATTTCAGTAGTTTGGATTTTTTTTTTGGGCGGGGGTTGGGGGCAGGCAGGAGCATGCATGTAGGATCTTGGCTCCTAACTAGGGATGGAAACTGTGCCCCCTGCAATGAAACACAGGGTCTTAACCACTGCACCACCAGGGAAGTCCCTGGATTTTTAAAAAGTGTTTTATTTTTTATACATGCATGAGTTGGGAGACTTTTCTGGTGGTCCAGTGGTTAAGAATCCACCAGCCAATGAAGGGGACACGGGTTCTATCCCTGGTCTGAGAAGATTCCACATGGCACAGGGCAACGAGGCCCATGTGCCACAACTACTAAAGCCCGAGTGTTTTAGAGCCCGTGCTCCATAACAAAAGAGCCACAGCAATGAGGAGATGGAGCGCCGTAACAACAGAGTAGCCCCCACTTGCCTCCACTAGAGAGAGCTCACCACAACAGCTAAGACCAAGTGCAGCCAAAAGTCAATCAATCAAGATTAAAAAAAAAAAAAAAAAGAAATGCATGAGTGAACATTTACAGATGTATTTGCTTCAAGACAGCCTGGGCTGGGGCCCAGGAGTAGTAGGTGGGGGTATGGATGCAACAAGGTTAGCCATGTGTTGATAATTGTTGAAACTGGGTCATGGGTAAGTCAGGTTCATTATTCTGTTATTTTCGTATATGTCTGAAAATGTCCAGAGTAAGTTTTTTGAAAGGGGATGGCATGCTGCCCTTCATTCATCTGAACTGCCTGCTCCCTGCCAAGGTTCCCCAGTCTGGGTCTGGGTAAGGTGCCTGTTGCCTGGAGTGGGAAGAGTCTTTCCTCACACTACCATCCAGCACAGGACAGGCTTGCAGCTGCAGCCCGTTATCTGTCCTTTGCTCCTCAGCTCTATCTGCATCTCCATGTGACACTAGCAAATGCAGAGACCCAACTTCTTTAAATGGGGCCCACTGAAGGATCAATCCTTGGAGTCCTAATATCTGTCCCCCCATCCCAGCAAAGCATTCTTTATTCTTCCTAACAAAACATTACTCTTGCAACATCCAGTGTGGTGCTCTGTACATAACACTCCAATCCTTCCAAACAGACCTCTGCAGGGAGCTGCTGCCTGTTCAAAACTGCCTAGAGGGCACCTGGGTTTGTCTGGCTGTATGTGTCAGTGACAGCATACGGGCCCAGACCTTGGGTCTGCACTTGGACCTGGTTTTGATCCCAGTTCTACTGTGATCTCGGACTGTGGGTGACCTTGAAAGTGGAAGTCGCTCAGCCGTGTCTGTTGCTTTGTGACTCATGGATTGTAGCCTGCCACGCTCCTCTGTCTATGGAATTCTCCAGGCCAGAATACTAGAGTGAGTAGCCATTCCCTTCTCCAGGGAATCTTCCCAACCCAGGGATGTAACCCAGGTCTCCCTCATTGCAGGAGGATTCTTTACCATCTGAATCACCAGCGAAGCCCATGGGTGACCTTGGGAGAGGACTAAATCTCTCCAGACCCATTTTTTGTCACCTCTACTATGGGCATACTAATGATATCTACCTCCCATTGGCATGCAGATTTAATACCATAATACTGAGCAGAGAGCCAGTACTTGGTAAGTGCCTCATACACAGACCAGTCCATCATCCATCAGGGCTGTGTGATGGAAAGGTCTATCCACTTGTTCAAGCACTCTCAGTATGTAGAGACATTTCTTTCTGGAAAAGCAGGGCATGGCCTGCTGAGGAATAAGGACACAGGCTTGGTGACCCTGCCCAGGCGGACCCCGGCCTTTGTATGGAGGGACACACCTTCTGCCCTCTCTCCCTCCCACGTTCCCCACGTCAAGCTGCACAAGGTACCTGTGTCCTCCGGGGAGCCATAAGAGGGGCTGCCCTGGGATAAGGTGGCCCAGCTCGAGTCCTCGTCGCTGGCTGCACTGTTCCGCATGCCAAACAGGAGGCTGGCGCTCTTGCTGTGCTCTCGGGGGCCGTCTGCCAGGGCCTGGGGCCCAGGGGGCACCTCCGCGCTCTCCAGGGGCTCCGGCAGTCCGGGGGAGAAGACAAGTCCTCCTCCTCTTCCTCTTCCTCTTCCTCGTCATCCTCCTCGGCCTCCCCCGCCGCCTTCTCCTCTCCCTCGTCCGGGCCCTGCTCTTGGGTGCTGATGATCAGGCCGGGTCCTCGCGGCCCTCTGTTGGCCGCATTGTGGGCGGAGAGCTCCAGCTCAGAGTACAGGTGCATCAGGCCTTTGGGGCCCAGGGGTGCCATCTCGGGTTCCTGGCTGGCCTCCTCAGCCAGGGTCAAGGTCACATTGCGGTTCTGGTCGCGGTGGGCTGTGGCGGCCCGCCGGAGCTGGTTCTGACCCTCCTTTAGCCACTTGGCGTTGGCGGGGCCTGGCTCGGGCCCACTACCCTCCCCCATGGCGCTGCGCAGATCCTTGGGTCCCACGGCCGTGGCCTGCAGCTTGGCGTTGAGCAGCTGGTTGTGGGCAGCGTGCAGGGGCAGGGGCAGGCTCAGTGCGGGGCCTCCGTGGCTGTTGGCATTAATGGCCGACTGGCTCAGGGATGATGGAACAGACATGGCCTCAGCAAATCCTGCAAGCGGGGAGAGAAGGCCATGCTGAGCCTCCAGGTCAGCATGGCAACACCCCCGCTTCAGCCCCAGCCTGTGCCCCGCACCTCCTCACCTCCCTTCACTCAGTAGGCCAGCACATACCACTGTGTCCTGTGAGCTGTTATCCCAGGAGAGTAACTGGGCTCCGCTCTCCGCCATCACCACCACACCCACTCAACCACCACCACCACCTGCACCGGCCAGGCCCAGGCCAGGTCCACCCCTTCCCCAACCCCCAGCCCCGAGCTGCCAGGGATAGCACAGCTAGCCCCTGCTTTGCCCTCGCTCCCAGTGGCAGGGACTCCGTAACAATGGCTTTCTGTGCATCCCCACCCCCAACTCATCTAACTGGGGCTTACTGTACCAGGAGTACAGCTGGTGAGGAACCAGCTCCTGTGTTCTAGACACTGGACACTGCCTGCTCCCTGCCTCCTGCCACACCGCTACCCACAGCCCCAGACTAGCTCCCCGGGCTCTGGTGCTCTCATCATGAATCACTGGGACCAACTGGCCCCCAAGTCCACCCTGTACGGGGGACCGGGAGGATGAGAGAATGAACTGCAGACCAAGCCCCCAAGGGCAAGGTGCTGAGCCCTCAGGTCAAAAACAAGGGTCCTGAGCTCCAATTCATGGCTCCTTTGACCAGTTGAAGCTGCATTTTGGTGACTGTTTCTATCAAGTTTCTCACCTCGGGTACCAGTTTCTCTGCCAGCACCCACAGTGCTTCTGGGTCACTGCAGGCGCCTTTGATCTGGACCCCCAGCTCCTGAGGTCTTTGCCTAAATGTCACCTTTTCAGGGATGCCTTCCCTGAATACCCTAAAACTGTAGGCCACCATGCCCCCTCCCAGCCATTCCCAAACTCTCCCCAGCACCAGTACCATCTAATAAGCTAATTTATTATTTACTTGGTTTAATGACTGCCTTCTCATGGCTATAATTTGAGTTCCGTGGTGGTGAGGATTTTGTCTTTTTTTATTCAATGCATTATGCCTACAGCTTAGCTCAGTGCTGACACAAAACAAGAACTCAATAAATACTTGTTGAATCAATGTATGAATCTGCCCTCCCATCTCCCCTGGCCCCACTGAGCATCCCCTCTGCCAGTTTCAAAAAACACACAGTGGTCATATTACTGTGTGTCAGCCACTGCTCACAGTGCCCCAACCAAACTCCACTTGCCCTTCTGGTGAGGGGCTCACCTGTTCCACAGTGACAGTCCACCCCTCCTGACCCCCCTCCTGCATCCTCAGAAGCCCTTTGTGGATCACCTTCTCCACCTATCAGGCTTCCCAGCCCATCACCCTAATGATTGATCCCACCCTCAGAGCCCCATTCCACCCTCCCCATCTCCCTGACCTTCCCCTGGAAGCTTCTCCCCTTCTATGACCCCCAGTATAATGTGCTCACTCCCTGGATGTCCCCCTCACAATTTGTTCTCCTTCACCAAACTACTCAATTTTCTCATATCCTGACCCTCTTAGACAGCCCCTACCACATTCTCCTCTCCCTCCCTGATAGCCTGACTCAGAGTTCTCTCTTCCTACCGGACCTTCCCCAATAGGCAACTGACCCCAGTTTGCCCCCAACGCACACCTTCCTCTCTGATCCTCACTGCACAGTTCTTTCTCCTCAATTTCTCACTTGAGTGCTCTCTAGCTCCCTGTTCACCCTGACCTCTTTGTCTCCCCAAACCCAGGGCCTCAGTTCTTTCTGCCTCCTTGGCAGAGCTCTCAACCCTGAACTGGCTGCAGGGAGGTGTTTAGGCTGCCGGGCAAGGCTCGGCCATCTCCCGGGTGCAGTGCT
Organism: Madoqua kirkii; assembly: GCA_006408675.1. Taxonomy (NCBI): domain Eukaryota; kingdom Metazoa; phylum Chordata; class Mammalia; order Artiodactyla; family Bovidae; genus Madoqua; species Madoqua kirkii. The sequence goes on from SJYC01008551.1 coordinate 9,372, forward strand.
CCACTTGTGAGGCGGGTGCCCTAGCTCACCTCTCCGTCATTTCTAGCTCCTCAGACCCTAGCACAATGCCATGCACACCTCTGTGAAAGAAATGAAAAGCAGTTCCTGTCCACGTGTCTACCTCCCACGTAACTGACTCCTGGTCTGCTCAGTATGGCTTCCCCAGGGCGATGAGAAATCTCGTGGCCACTGGCACCAACAAGAAAAATAAACGGCTCTGCCTCTACCCAGAACCACAGTAATCTTCCAAAAATGGAAACCAGATTGTGTCACTCTCCAGCTCAAAAAATTAGATGGCTCACCGCTGCCTTTAGGATAAAGTCTGCACTCGTTAGCAGATCACCAACAGCCTCCTTGAACCAATTCCTGTGACCCCTCCGACCCTCTCTCCATCCTGCCTCCTCCTCAGCTTATGCACCAGCCACAGGAACGTGTCACACCCACCTAGCCCTGGCTCTTTGTTTACACTGATCTCTCAGCTTGGAATCCTGTCTTCCTTTGTAAGGACCTCTGATCAGGTTTCAAAACCTGGCTTAGCCATTGCAGCTCCTAAGCAGTAAGTCTTTCCTGTTTGGTCCCCTCTTCGCTCCTCACGTGCCCATTCCCTCCTCTGCGGCTCACCATGCCCAGCACCACCGCATTCCAATGGAACATCTAAGACTGTATCTTACGTCACACTCCATGACCAAAGAGAGTGTGCTGTGCGTCTGCAGAGTGGGCCCCTGGTCAGGATGGAGGGGTAAGAGGAACTAAGAACTAGGTAGCTCAGAACTAACTGGGAATAGACACTGAGACAGGCTTGTGTGGTCCCATGGGGCGGGGAAGGAGAATCAGGGAAGGTGCTGGAGAATGCTGAAGGGTCCCTGAGAAGGAAGTAGTATGGGGTCCCTGGCAAGCAAGGTCTGAGATCTAGGAAAAAAGGGGGAAAGTTGGCTTAAACTGACATCCTCGCTCAAAGGCTGTTCCTCTGAGTTTCAGGAGATGAAAGACCCCATGGCTGTGCCACACTCGGAGCATCACAGGGACGGCAGGCCCGTCTCTAAGACAGGGGTGTGTGCAGCCAGGTTTCTCAGTACTCAGGACCAACCTCCGTGACATCTGGAGGTGTGGTCTGAGAAGGGCACAAGCCCTGTGAGGCTGGGACACTGAGGAATCAGGGTGACTTCAGGACACCCCTGCCCATCTGCTCACGGGGACAGAAAGCACTGGGGGAGGGAAGCGGGTGTTCTGCTGTGAGTGCTGAAGCCTGAGTGCCTGTCCCAAGAAAGTGTGGTCACCTTTACTTCATTTCTTAAGGTCAAAGAATGACCAGTTGATCAGTATCTTCAAGAGGGGGCACAACCCAACCTCTCCCCTCCTACTGGTACTACCCACACCTGGGACCTCTCCAAGGATGGAAGGAGCCACAGGGATTCTGGCTCAAGGCAGGGAGCAGGCGGGCTCCTCAGGGGAGGGACTAAGAGTGGCCACGAGGCCTGAAGGGCCCGAAGGAGACCACAGGGGTACGGGGTGAATCCTGCTCACGGTCAATGGTTTTTTAGCCTGACTGCTTACTGTATGCCAGGCACTGTGTTAGGCACGAGGAGGGAGAGAGATGAATAATAAAGAAATGGCTCTTCCTTGATGGAGTTCACAGTCTATCAAGAAACAGTCATTGAAGCTCATTACACTGCAGTATAATGGCAGTATCTAACCCTCTAAGCACTCTGTATTTGTTGAATAAATGATTGAGTATTACAATGGGAAAAGAACACGGCACTGCTGCTGCTGCTGCTAAGTTGCTTCAGTCGTGTCCGACTCTGTGCGACCCCATAAACAGCAGCCCACCAGGCTCTTCTGTCCCTGGGATTCTCCAGGCAAGAACACTGGAGTGGGTTGCCATTTCCTTCTCCAATGCATGCATGCATGCTAAATCGCTTCAGTCAAGTCTGACAGGATCCCAAGGTTTACTTTAGCCAAGACATCAGCGAAGACCTGCCTGAGACAAGAACACAGCTCTCCTTGGACCAACCCCTGCATCATCCCTCCCTCTCAGAGAATAACGCCACCCTCCCCCACTCCTAATTCACTGAGGAAATGGGAGCCATCAGCCAGAGAACATCCTCCAGCCCCCAAACTTACTGACTCAGCAACTATTCATTTCTTTCCTTTTCTCCAAAACCAACTGCTTCACCTGTTATTTAAATTCTTCCTTTCATGCCTTTCTAGGAATTTTTTTTTAACCACTGTTGATTCATTTTGTCTTCCATGTAGTCAATGGCTCCTCAATAAGATCCACTATCTCCCAACTTAAACACAGAATCTTTCCCGACCTGACACCGTGAACTTCTTGAAAGAGATGTCTTTACTCACAGCTGCCATTTCCTCACCTGGGTCTCACTCTTCAACTCTTTCCAGTCCTGCTTTCACCCCCAACACACCTCAGTAACAGCTCCTTCCAAGGTCAACATGACCCCAGTGTCATTTATCCCAACAGACACTTGGGAATCCTCATCCTGGTTGTACTTTCAGCAACATCTGACACCACGGCCTCTCATCCAGCTTTCAGCTATGGCTTTCACGCACTGTATCTCCTGATTTTCTTCCTACACTCTCGATACTGTCTGATGGTTTCTTACACTCCTTTGCTGGCTCATCTTTCTCTGCTGGAGTTTCTCATGGCTTATTCTCATGCTGTTTTCTCATTCTTAACCAATATTCAATACAAGTATTCATTCATGCCCATAACTTCAGTTGCCCCCTGCAAACGGATGATTTCCAAAAGTATACGTCCATTTTGGAACCTTCATCTGAGCTCCAGACAGATACATTCAACTTTCTACTCAATATCTCTAGCTGGATGTCTCAAGCCTCTCAAACCAACATACTCACTCATGTTTCTCTCCCACACCCTAACTTTAGGTCTTCTTTCAGGATCCTGGCTCATGGAATGACATGATCATCCAACGTGTTCTATAAACCAGAAGTAGGAATTCCATCCTTGACACCACCTTCTCCGTCTCCCCCCATATTCAATCTATCCCCAAGTGCTGACGATCTTTTATCCAAGAAAAATTTCTGGATTTGATCGACATTCTACATCTACTACTATCAACAGTCCACACCAAGGACAAAGCTTTATGATCAAAAGTCTTAACACGGTCTAAATTGTCCAGCTCAGCCTGGCCTCTTAAGTCTGACAGGATCCCAAGGTTTACTTTAGCCAAGACATCAGCGAAGACCTGCCTGAGACAAGAACACAGCTCTCCTTGGACCAACCCCTGCATCATCCCTCCCTCTCAGAGAATAACGCCACCCTCCCCCACTCCTAATTCACTGAGGAAATGGGAGCCATCAGCCAGAGAACATCCTCCAGCCCCCAAACTTACTGACTCAGCAACTATTCATTTCTTTCTTTTCTCCAAAACCAACTGCTTCACCTGTTATTTAAATTCTTCCTTTCATGCCTTTCTAGGAATTTTTTTTTAACCACTGTTGATTCATTTTGTCTTCCATGTAGTCAATGGCTCCTCAATAAGATCCACTATCTCCCAACTTAAACACAGAATCTTTCCCGACCTGACACCGTGAACTTCTTGAAAGAGATGTCTTTACTCACAGCTGCCATTTCCTCACCTGGGTCTCACTCTTCAACTCTTTCCAGTCCTGCTTTCACCCCCAACACACCTCAGTAACAGCTCCTTCCAAGGTCAACATGACCCCAGTGTCATTTATCCCAACAGACACTTGGGAATCCTCATCCTGGTTGTACTTTCAGCAACATCTGACACCACGGCCTCTCATCCAGCTTTCAGCTATGGCTTTCACGCACTGTATCTCCTGATTTTCTTCCTACACTCTCGATACTGTCTGATGGTTTCTTACACTCCTTTGCTGGCTCATCTTTCTCTGCTGGAGTTTCTCATGGCTTATTCTCATGCTGTTTTCTCATTCTTAACCAATATTCAATACAAGTATTCATTCATGCCCATAACTTCAGTTGCCCCCTGCAAACGGATGATTTCCAAAAGTATACGTCCATTTTGGAACCTTCATCTGAGCTCCAGACAGATACATTCAACTTTCTACTCAATATCTCTAGCTGGATGTCTCAAGCCTCTCAAACCAACATACTCACTCATGTTTCTCTCCCACACCCTAACTTTAGGTCTTCTTTCAGGATCCTGGCTCATGGAATGACATGATCATCCAACGTGTTCTATAAACCAGAAGTAGGAATTCCATCCTTGACACCACCTTCTCCGTCTCCCCCCATATTCAATCTATCCCCAAGTGCTGACGATCTTTTATCCAAGAAAAATTTCTGGATTTGATCGACATTCTACATCTACTACTATCAACAGTCCACACCAAGGACAAAGCTTTATGATCAAAAGTCTTAACACGGTCTAAATTGTCCAGCTCAGCCTGGCCTCTACCTTCCTTCCACGTTTGACACTTTGCTGTCCAGCATCACTGGTCTTCTTTTGATTCCTTGAAGACATCCTGCTCTCTCCTTCCATGAGGCGTTTACACACAATTCCCCTTCTGCCCACAACTCCCTTTCCCTACTCTCCCAGCTTAATTCCTACTCATCCTTTACAGCTTAGTTCAAATGTCATGTTCTTAGCCTTCCTCAGTCCTCTCTCCCTACCCTCCAGTACAGTTTAGCTTGTGCTCCTGTGTGTTCTCAAGACACCATTCACCTTTCCCTTCATGGTAATTATTATATCTGTAATTTTATCTTATCTGACTTTCCCCTTAGACTGTCAGCTCCATGGGAACAAGGGCATAGTGTATTTTGCTCATCATTAATCTTCAGCGCCAAACAGTACCTGGTATATACTAGGTACTCAAAGCACACTTGTTGAATAAATAAATGATTGGATAGATTTTTTTTTTAGTAAAGAAAAATTATGTTAGAGTATTAGCAGGAAGTAAGCAGGAGGGTATGTTATCAAAGCAATCAAGGAAAAAGGGGGGTGTGTGGCCTAGATTAAGTTTGGCAGCAGTGGGTGAGATGGAGTGAAATGAATGAATCTGAAAAATTTCCTTGAAGACATCCTGCTCTCTCCTTCCATGAGGCGTTTACACACAATTCCCCTTCTGCCCACAACTCCCTTTCCCTACTCTCCCAGCTTAATTCCTACTCATCCTTTACAGCTTAGTTCAAATGTCATGTTCTTAGCCTTCCTCAGTCCTCTCTCCCTACCCTCCAGTACAGTTTAGCTTGTGCTCCTGTGTGTTCTCAAGACACCATTCACCTTTCCCTTCATGGTAATTATTATATCTGTAATTTTATCTTATCTGACTTTCCCCTTAGACTGTCAGCTCCATGGGAACAAGGGCATAGTGTATTTTGCTCATCATTAATCTTCAGCGCCAAACAGTACCTGGTATATATAGGTACTCAAAGCACACTTGTTGAATAAATAAATGATTGGATAGATTTTTTTTTTAGTAAAGAAAAATTATGTTAGAGTATTAGCAGGAAGTAAGCAGGAGGGTATGTTATCAAAGCAATCAAGGAAAAAGGGGGGTGTGTGGCCTAGATTAAGTTTGGCAGCAGTGGGTGAGATGGAGTGAAATGAATGAATCTGAAAAACACTTAAGTAGTGGATGTGGCAGAACTTGCTGACATAAGACATAGGGTGAGAGACAGAGATTAATCTAGAATGTTGCCCAGGATTCCAGCTTGGGTAGCTGATTGGAAAGTGTCCATTTCTGAGAGTTGAAATTTGGAGACTTGAGAGTGAATAAAATATGAGAAGAAAGTGCAGAATGAGAGAAGACAGTCTAGGAAAGAACCAAGAGCGTCACCAGCATCTAAAGAAAGGGGAAGGAGGCAGCAAACTGAGAAGGTGCAGACAAGGCTGCAGGAGAGAAACCCATAAAATGTTTCAGGGAGAGCAGACACACACCACTAACACTAAGAAACGGCAACGAGGTACAGGAAAAGCGTCCATTAGGTTTGGCCACATGGAAGTCTCCAGTGACCTTGGCTTGAGCAGTTTCCATAGGTGCCAGAGATGGAAGATGGAGTGAAGTGGTTTTAAGAATGAATGGGAAGCGAGGAAATAAAGATATCAAGGTGTAGAGGAGGTTCTGGCTTTAAGGCGTGTAGCCAGCTGGGGCTCTGAGGGGTTGCGAAAGCAAGAAACACACAGGCAGGTTCAAAATAGATTCGAAATATCCTCTGAATCGACAATGGGAAAACTGCTCCTAGTGAGCCAGCGCTAGGCCTCCAGGCTGAGCTGGGGCCAGCCGGCCCCAGGGCACACCCCTCGGTCGCCGAGGGCAACAGAATGCGGCTTGACAGATTTCAGGCCTGGGTCCCTGCAGGAATCCATGCGGCCGGTCGGCCCACCTCACCCCAGGTCCCCTTCCCAGTCCTTGACCACCCCTCCCCCATCCCCTTCTTCCCC
>SJYC01008552.1:0-104293 GCA_006408675.1 Madoqua kirkii
TTCATTCCGGAGGGGCAGCAGGTAAAGAGGTCGGGGAGGCAAGGGCGTGAGGACCTTAGCAGAGTCGGACCTTGGAAGGAGGGGACAGGAGGGCGGTCGGAATACGCGGTGGGAGGGCCGCCCGCAGGGATGGGGCCTGGCCGGGGGACGCGGGCCGCCCCGGGGTTCGGGCTGCAGGATCCGCGGGCCGCTGGGGTCAGGGATCCGACAGCCCAGGTTGGGCCCCGTCAGGGGCAGCTCCTACCTGCGCGGGGAGGCCCCAGGCCCAGGTGGCGGAGGTGGCTCAGGCTGCGGGGCTCGGGCTCGGCGGCAGCTTCTCCATCACAACATCCCCCGCCCTGGAGCGCGCGGGCCGCGGGGCCGCGCCCGGAGCGGCGGAGGCGCGCGCGGGGCAGCGGTGGGGGAGGGGCGCCATCTTGGGCCCCTCGGCGGCCGAGCGGAGGGCGCGTCCCTACTGCACCCTGCGGCCTCGAGGAGCCCGCGCCCCCAAGCCCTTCGCCGGCCGCCATCCCTGCGCCCGGGTGGGTCCCCAGGTCCCAGAGGGCTGCCCCAGCATCCGCCGACCCCCGCCCAGCCCGGCACCACCCTCCACCAGGGGACCCCGGACTCACCCTGCGCGCCCCGCAGGGCCCTGGCCCCGCACCGCCGCGGGGCAACGCTCAGCCGAGGTTGGAGCGGGAGCCGCGGTGGCGGTGCCCTGGCCGCGGCCGCGCGGGGAGGGGCTGGAGGAGGCCGCCTGCTCGGCTCTCGCGGCAGCACTCCCTGACGTCCCGGTGGTAAGCGATGAGGACACAGCGTTGGTGATAATAATAGCTCGTATTTATTGACCGCTTTCACGGTGCCAGGCTCTGTGTTAAACCCTTTGTACGCATTCGTGCTCACACCAGCCCTGTGAAGTCGCTGCTCTGATTATCCTCAGTTTGCAGACAAGATGCTGAGGTTCAGAAAGGTAAAGCGACTTGTCTGCGGTCACAGGTAAGTGGGGGAAACAAACTGGAACCCAGATGTTTCTTCACACCCTACCCCTGCGGCTGGACATGAGACTGTGACACCAAGGCCTTGCAGACGTGAAGAACGAATAGCTCCCTGGCAGAAAGTCACAGGAGGGCAAGAAGAAGCGGAGAATGCAGATGAGAAAGAAGTGTGAAGGAAGGAATGGTGGAGCTCAACACTGCAGACTCCCTGGATAGGGGGGTAGTCCCCACTGGTCAGGTCAATGGCCCAGAGGCCATCAAAGCCAGTGAGAGGGAGTGTCACCATCCAGAAACCCTCCCCTGACTCATTCCTCTAAGGCAGAGGTTTAATTTCTTGTGCCTGCGAACTAATGAGCAACTGACTAAAGTTGGGGTGCCTAAAACTTTGGGGTGCCTAAAACAAAATGTCCAAATCTAAACTCATTGTCTCACCCCCCCCCCTTTTTTTTTTAACCTTTTAAGAAGTTTCACTGGGGTGAAAAAGAATTCTCTCCAGTACATGTATCTGAGAACACACAAACACACATGACTGGATGCAGCCCCATTTCATCCATCCCAGTGAGTGGCATCACCATCTGCTTCTTGCCTAAGCCAGAAGTCTCAAAATCACATTTGACTACACTTTCACTTGACTTGAGGTGAATATAAATGTTTTAACGTTTTGTTATGGAGACTTTCAAATATATATACAGAAAGGTAACAGAATAGTATAATGAACTCTCATATACCCATCATTCGACTTCAGAAATTATCAACTCCTAGCCAAGAGTTTCTTATGATTTGACAAACTTCTATTATATACCATGTTCCAAGCCTCAGGCTAGGTCCTAGGGTCCCAAAGAAAAATCAAATTTGACTGTCACCCAACTTGGAGAGTATAACATATGACTTTTGTCTTTGAAAGATGAGTAAGAGTTACTCGGAAAAACAAAGATGTCCTCGTGCATTTGATAATTCTCAACAAATAATTATAGTGTGGGAGGCACTGTCCTTGGTGCTAGGAACTTGTTAAGAGACAAGATTCAGTCCCTACCCTCATGCAGCTTGAATAACAAAGGAAAGTGATACTAAATATATGATTAGAATTTGATGTGTGTTTTGAAGGAAATCTGTAGAACACTATGTGAGTAGACTAAATTTTACCTGGGGACATTTGGAAAGACTTTCACATGAAAGTGGCACTTAGGTGAGGTGAAAAAGAGAGATCATCCAAGAGAAAATGATTCCAAGTCAAAGGAGGAATACAAGAAGGCCAGGATGGATGTGATAATGTAGAAGAATGGCATAAGGTGAGCCGGAAAGGTGAGAGGTGCCAAATCAAGGAGAATCATGTTGTTAGGGTTTTGGACTTTAATTTAAGGACAATGGGAAATCATCAAAAGGTTTGGGGCAGGGGAGGGACATGTTCGTTCACCTTTGCTTTTTTTTTTTTTTTACGTCTTTGTCATTGTTCAGTAACTCAGTTGTGTCCAATTTTCTGCAACCCTGTCAACTGCAGCACACCAGGCTTCCCTGTCCTTCGCTGTCTCCTGGAGTTTGCTCAGATTCATGTCCATTGAGCCGGTGATGCTATCTAACCATCTCATCCTTTTGCTGCCTGCTTCTCCTTTTGCCTTCAATCTTCTCCAGCTTCAGGGTCTTTTCCAATGAGTCGGCTCTTCTCATCAGGTGGGAAAAGTATTGGAGCTTCAGCTTCAGCATCAATCCTCTTTTTTTAAGAGGTAAATTTTTTAAAAGATTTTTTTGATGTGGACCATTTTAAAAGTCTTTATTAAATCTGTTACAGTAGTGCTTCTGTTTTATGTGTATGTATATATATATATAAGCTGCGAAGCGTGTGGGATAATTGATTAGCTAAGGTAGAATGAAGGAAAGGGTGACTTCCAGGTTTCTGCTTGAGCAAATGAAAAAAAAAATATCCAGGAATAGCACCCATTTACAAACAGCCCACCAGAATACTTGTCTTGCCAATCCTGTTAAGCAGGATGGCTATAGTATCCAGGGATATCTCTTCAGGTAATCAGAGATGATAATCACAGGTAGATGGTGAAGATGGGGAGAGGCATCTAATTAGTTAAGAGGCAAATATACAGTTAAGTGTAGTTAAGATGTACGTACGGGCCTCTCCTTTGGAATCTCCACCCTCTCCACCCTCACGCCTGGGGGGTGTACTGTCCTTTGTTTACTGAATAAAAGTTTGAGCTGTAACCGAGTTGTTAAAAAAAAAAAAAAAGATGTACATACAGTTCAGTTTGATCCACACAGTTTCCTGAATCCCTGCTTTCCTAGTTCTGCAAAGCCTCCTGTTTGGTGGGGCGTCAACCTGTACCCTTCATCCATCCTTTCTATGTTGTATCTCATCCCCCTTCTGGTGGTTTCCAGAACAACCAGTAGCTTATGTGCCACCTCAGATAGTCTGTGTGGTTTTGACCAATGTGGGTCCCTCTGAGGCAGCACATTTTTCAAATTATTACCTTGGACTTACCAGGAAAAACATTACAAGCAAATCCATCCAGAGTCATTTACCAGAAGTACTGACTTTATGCTCTTTGGTTTAATAGATCAGCCTGGTGAACATCTGTATCACCTATAGATGACTTGGCAACCAAGTCACCTATAGGGAAGAATAGAGCTTGCAACCTTATTAGCAGCAAAGACACTTTTGGATCAAAGATGACCTTTTCTACTACTACATGTAAATATTGCTTTGATATTGTAGTTTTTCTTGTAGTTGATACAATAAACCCTCTTTCTTCAGATTGGTTGTTATCATTTGGGAAATCCATGAGTAAAATCTTCCTACATATTATATGCTGCTGCTGCTGCTAAGTCACTTCAGTCGTGTCTGACTCTGTGCGACCCCATAGACCACAGCCCACCAGGCTCCCCTGTCCCTGGGATTCTCCAGGCAAGAACACTGGAGTGGGTTGCCATTGCCTTCTCCCATATTATATGAAGTGGCTCTCAAAAGTCAATTGCTAGGTTTAGCAAGGACTTCCTCAACACCATTCTTCGACAGGACTATTCTGGTATATTCCTCAGAAGGCCGAGTAGAGAATGAGAAAAGGATGGAGGACTGAACTCTGGGAATGCTAACATTTGGTGAGCAGCAGAGGAAAAGAAGGGCCAGAGGAAAGCAGAGAAGAAACAGAGAATAAGAGAAGATTAGGAGAGATCTAATGTCATGGAAGAAATCCAAGGGAGGAAAGATTTTCAAGGAAGAAGACGTGATCAACAGCATCAAATGCAGCAAAGATTTCCAACAGGTCAAGGTCAAAAAATGTGTCCTTTGAATTTGGCAATATGGAGGTCATGGATCCCCCTATGATCTATATTAGCAGAAAATAGAGGCAGAAGCTACAGTGCAATAGTACTTAAGCAAACGAAAACAAGGAAGTAGGATAAGTAAGCGCAGATCCCTCTTTAAGAAAGTTGGAAGAAAGAATAGACAGTAGCTGAAAAGTGGTACAAAGTTGAAGATTCTGGTTTTATCTTTTTTTTTCTTAAAGATGACAGAGACTTGAATATGGTCTGGGTGCCTACATACATACTAAGTCACTTCAGTTGTGTCCAACTCTTTGTGACGCTATGGACTGTAGCCTGCCAGGCTCCTCTGTCCATGGGATTCTCCAGGCAAGAATGCTGGAATGGGTTACCATGCCCATTTCCAGAGGATCTTCTCATCCCAGGGATCAAGCCTGCATCTCTTATATTTCGTACATTGGCAGCATTCTTTACCACTAGTGCCACCTGGGTATAAACTACAGAAAGATACCAAGCAGAGAAGATAGATTTGAAAGGAAAGAAAATGAAAGATAGATTGAGATCCTGGAGGTGATGAGGGGAGGTGGGATCAAGGGCTCAGATAGAATTGGACACCTGAGCTTTATAGGCTGAAGGGTTGGGGTGAGGATAGAGGGTAGATAGGATAATTAATAAGGTGGGAGCCAGGCAAGAGATTAAGGTATTTCAGGCCTAGTGATATCAATATTTCTGAAGTGTCTCTAACTGAGGAAGGGAAGGAAGATTGGCTGGAGAATATGGAAAACCGTGTAAGTATTATCCTGTCATGAACAGGTTGTTGTTGCCTTTGTTGTTACCAGTGCAGCATCTTTTCCTCCTCTGCTTGGTAACAGCACATGAGTTTTCTTCGAAGACCCATCTCCTCCCCACTGTTAATCTGTGGGGTTCAGATGGGAATCATCGAACTCTACAACCCATTTCAGTGCTGGGCTCTTATCCAGGATCAAGTCAAAATGATCAATTCAGAGATAGGCACATGACTAATCTGAGCCAGTTCAACTCAGTTCCAGGAATCTTCCTTCAACTTTTGGGCTAGTGGTGCTGGTAGAATATAAGCCTGGTCCTTATCTTGCCACAAGAAGGGATAAGCCTGCCTGAGAATGAAGCCAGTGTAAAAAAAGCAGAGCTAAAGGATGGAGAGAGACAGATGCTTGATAAGATCCATTTAACACCTTTGTTTACCTTTTCCTGATGTCACATAAGTTGATCCGTATATTTTGTTTACACCACTTTGAGCCGGGTTTTATAGCTTGCAGCCAAGAGTTATGACACATATATGAGGTCAGTATTGCCTATTGGTACTCAGCCCTACATTCATTATTCTGTAATCTCCCTTGTTACAAGGCTGGAGATCTGAAAACCACATTTCTCAGGTTCCTTTGTCGCTTTGTTCCAGTTAGATTGTGCCAATGGGAACCCTCACTTGAGGAAAGTGGGAGGAAGGAAAAAGTCAGTCTGTGTCTGGCAGGGCCTCTGGCAAATTCAGGAGCAATGGCTCCACCCTAGCAAACATGGAGGCTGTTACAGTGGCATCAGCAAGACAAACTAGCTGCATTTGCTCCCGGTGCAGATCTGTGTGTTCCACCTCCCTGTATTTTGGGCAATACCTTTTCTGCCTTTTGCTCCTTTAAGTCAAGACTAATGGTGGTTTCCTGGTCTCTGGATAACTCTGTTTTCCTTCTTATGCTTCTTCAGACCTCCCTCACAATTTTGTAACAAATTCCTTGCTGTCAAATCCTCCTCTAAGGTTAATGTATGGCAGAAACCAGCACAACATTGTAAAATAATTATCCTCCAATTTTAAAATATGTAATTTTGTTAATGCAAAAAAAAATCCTCCTCTACTTGGAGTATTTAGAGTGCTTTATTCTGTAATCTCCCTTGTTACAAGGCTGGAGATCTGAAAACCACATTTCTCAGGTTCCTTTGTCGCTTTGTTCCAGTTAGATTGTGCCAATGGGAACCCTCACTTGAGGAAAGTGGGAGGAAGGAAAAAGTCAGTCTGTGTCTGGCAGGGCCTCTGGCAAATTCAGGAGCAATGGCTCCACCCTAGCAAACATGGAGGCTGTTACAGTGGCATCAGCAAGACAAACTAGCTGCATTTGCTCCCGGTGCAGATCTGTGTGTTCCACCTCCCTGTATTTTGGGCAATACCTTTTCTGCCTTTTGCTCCTTTAAGTCAAGACTAATGGTGGTTTCCTGGTCTCTGGATAACTCTGTTTTCCTTCTTATGCTTCTTCAGACCTCCCTCACAATTTTGTAACAAATTCCTTGCTGTCAAATCCTCCTCTAAGGTTAATGTATGGCAGAAACCAGCACAACATTGTAAAATAATTATCCTCCAATTTTAAAATATGTAATTTTGTTAATGCAAAAAAAAATCCTCCTCTACTTCGAGTATTTAGAGTGCTCTCTCCATCCTTATGGAACAGTGATTGATATATATTTTCCTATTTTGCATACACATATATACCACACGAAAGGCTCAGAAAGGCTGAGTTTCTCAAATCTACAGAATTAGTAAGTGGGCCAACTGGGACTGGAGTTCAAACATGTCTGACTCAAGCTCACACTCTTTCTCTGCCCTAAAGTTAGCTTTTGTTGTTGTTTTCTTTTTCATGGTTAGATTAAATTGAAGTTAAAGGGAACAGAGAAATAAAGCCATTGTTAAGAAAATTGTTCAGTTGATCAACCTTGATGTTCAATTTGGATGGGAAAAAGGTCAGAGCAGTGAGAGAGAGAATGAAGAAGGATAAAGGTAGGAGATTGTGGTCACAAGGAGGGTGTTGGAATTTAAGGAATTGCTTCACAGGTGGAGCAATTGTGAATGAGGACTAGGGTCTGAGTTTGGGTGACTGAAGTAGGGTCTTCAGCAATGAGGACATAGTCAGGAGGTTAGTAGATGGGAGCCATAAGGATACTATGGCTCATCTGCTTGATGCCAAAGAAAAGAATTTAACCTGTGTAGAAAGAGGAAGAAAATAGCATAGGCATGTATGGGAGTCTTGCCAGTGGTGAGCTGCTTCCCTTCCACTGGGACAGCTCCAGGGGAAGGAAGAAGTCCCTGGGGCAGAGCCCGATCTCTTCGTTGAGAGAAAGAGAAAAGCATATTAGCCGCGGAGTGTGTAAAGAATATAGAGAAGCTTATTGACCATAGAGTGTGCATTTGAGAGGGCGCCATGGAAAATTTGGGAAGAGTGGCACAATGATGAGCAGGAAAAAAGGGGCCATGGAGTTGTTCAGTGGTGAAACTCTCACTCTATCACCCTCCTATCCTGTCTATCACCAAGTCCTGCAGAATGTCTTCTTTTTAATTAAGTGACTTATTTGGCTGCACCAGGTGTTAGTTGGACTTCGTTGCATGTGAACTCTTAGTTGCAGCATGTGGGATCTACCTCCCTGACCTGGGATCGAACTCAGTCCCCCTGAATTGGGAGTGTGGAGTCTCAGCCAGTGGACCATCAGGGAAATCCCCTAAATGATTTTTAATCTGCTTGCTTCTCTTCATCTCCTTTGCACCAGTGTCCGGGCCTCCATGATTTATACCTGGACCACAGCACTGACCTCCTCAGTGACTTTCTTACATCCACAGTGATCTCCTTTCACTCAGAATCCACTCTGCAACAGTCAGAGTCATCTTTCTAAAATGTAAATCTCATCAGGCGTGAGGACTCCTTGGTCTAAAATCCCTCAGTAGGTCTCCATTGCCCCCAAAGATAGACAAAATCCAAGCTTCCTAGCCTGATGGGCGAGCCCCCCATGAGCTGAGAAGCCCCTGGCTCCTTGTCCAGCCTCACCTCCAACCAGCCTCTCACTGATGCCCTGTACTCAGCCCTGCTGAGTAGTTGTGGTTCCCACTCCTAGCTCTTCTTTGTTTGTGTTGCCTCTTCTGCCTGTAATGCACCAGGCATGGTAGTGCATAGCAGGCCCTGAATATATATTTGCTAAAGGTCTGCATACGTTCTACTCATCTTTTAAAATTCAGCTATAAAGGCTTTCCTAACTTGCTCCCCATCCAAGTATTGCTGGCTCTGATTTCATTTTCATATGTAGTCTTCCATCTTGATGTCTGTCTCACTCTATTGCATTTATCTGATGCCTTGTCTGCATTCCCCCCTAACCTCCCCCCGCCCCAACTGTGTAGAGTGGCAGACCTTGGAGGAAGGAACTGTCCAACCCATCTCTTTTTCTACTGCCTGACACACTGCCCTGAGCATAGAGGTGCTAAGAAGGTGGATGGAAGAATCATGAGTTGACCTTTTCTGAAAGTTCCTTGGACACAAGTTTAGAGGCTTCCCTTCAACAGAGCAGATGGAAGAAGAGAAGAAAGAGGAGACTTAGTCCTCCTTTCTCAGTAGAGAGGAGGAAGTTACCCTCCAATAGCAGAGTTGCTGGATAACTGTTTAGAACACCTCTAGGCATCCTGACATGATGGCGTGTTGACCCCCGATGTGGCACATGGACTGGACAAGACCCAGAACTAAGACTCTGCCCTTGTCTTCACCCCTCAGGCTAAAGGAGAAGAAGCCAATCCCAGGAAGAGAACCATCGAGACATCTTCAAGGATGGAAGGGAAAACTCAAGACACTTCTTGGAAGTG
Source organism: Madoqua kirkii (assembly GCA_006408675.1). Taxonomy (NCBI): domain Eukaryota; kingdom Metazoa; phylum Chordata; class Mammalia; order Artiodactyla; family Bovidae; genus Madoqua; species Madoqua kirkii. The sequence goes on from SJYC01008552.1 coordinate 8,878, forward strand.
GATCCCACAGCACTGGTGCCTGGCCCCTACCTCCGTTTCCAGTCCCAGCCAAACTCCAGTCCTGGATGGACCATGATCTAAGGGGCCTGGGTTCATCACCTGCTTCTCTTCCCAGCCACTGAGCCTGGGAAAGGAACCTGGGGCAGTTCTCCTGAACAACAAGGGCCTAGTGCCTGTTGGGAACCATGCTATGGCCTGTCCTTCTCTGCCAGGTTTGTCTGTCTTCTACTTAGACTCCAAAGCCCCACAGAGGATGGGGCCACCAGGTCAGGCGGGCCCATGGACCAGAGTGTGGTTATCCTTCCAAGGATGCTCTGGAGTGAATCCAAGAGGTGGGTTTGAGTCCATACTCATTATCACAGGGAACTGTCTAGTATTGTGCCCATTTAATGGAAGAGGTCACTGAGGCTACCATATGGTAGCTCAGAGTGAGGGCCCCTTGCTAGAATCTGAGGCTTTTTTTTTTTCTTTTGAGCCTAAAACAAGTTTTCAACCTCAAGTGACATGGAAAGGTAGAGAAAGAAAAAGGCCTCACCTCGAGACCCAGTTGCCTATAGTCCAGGCCAATCCCCAATCAAATGGTTGTAAGTAAGTTTGGACCCTAAAGCCTTGGTCAGCTTATGACCAGAAAAGAACAAACACTGTAACCTCCACCCAGATGACACTGCTGGCCTAGATGGTGCAAATACCTAGGGGACGCCCAAGAGGCTGTGTGACATTCTGAAAATGTGTTTCATGGTGCAGGTCCCGAGTCAGTCCTTCTTCCATTTTCCCAGCTTGTTTCAGGCAGATGAAACACTCATTTTTCATTCTGCTTGTTGTGCCTGACTCATAGCAACCAAGCCTCATCTTCTGCTGTGATGCTGCCTGAACCCCCTGGACCTCCAATTTGAGGACTGCCACAGCCCTTCATGGCAGCGCTGGGCCAGTCCACTTGGTGCATGCGTAGCCACTTCCAGCCCTATTTGCCTGTGTCCTGGGGCCAAGGTGTGGTCAGTTACTAGCAGGGCAGAGTCCCTGCTCTGCTTCTTACTTGCTGTGCCAACACAGGGGTTCCTTTCTCTACACTTTTTCTCTGTTCTCCTCTTTTTTCTATTGGAGGATAATTGTTTTTCAATTGGAAGATAATTGCTTTACAATGTTATGTTGATTTCTGCTGTACAACAACATGAATCAGTCATAATGAGATATATATAGATAGATAGATGTATATATATCCCCTACCTCTGGACTCTCCCTCCCCTCTGTTTCTCTGTCTGTGATGATAGAATGGAAGAAGCCAGTTTATGACTGGGATTCAGAAATCACCTGTAAAGAAATGAGGTTTGTCCTTCAGCCACCCCCTCCCTTATCTCCTGTAGCTTTGAGAGCCTCAAAAAGAGAGGTTACAAGCTTTTCAACTCAGTGAAAGGAGATTGCTCCACAACCAGGGCCCTTTGATTCAAGTGAAGAAGCACTCTGGCTTTATTGTGAGGAAACTGGGAGGAGGAGCTGGGCCAGACTCGCGTCAGGAGTGCTGGGAGGGAGCACAGCCCAGGAGGCTGTTCATCCTCTGGGCCTGGGGAAGGTCCTTGGTCTTGCTCAGTTCCTCCACATCTTTGTAGCAGTACAGATTGGGGCCTTGGACGAGGTACAAGCCCAGACCATTGGCGGAACACGAGTCGGGGCCCAGAGACTTCTCTGTACACAGGGCCCCATCGACCTTCATATGGGGCCAAGGAAGCTCTGTCCACGTGGCTTGAGCTCCTAAGTTCAGGTCCAGCCACCACAGCTTCTGGCCTGGGAAGAGACACCGGATGTAACGTGGCTTCCACATCATGGGGATCTGCACCTGGCCTTTCTCACGCCCTGCTGGAGAAACATAGAACCAACCACCCCTCAGCACGTGACACCGCTCACCTGCCATGATGTGGAGCCGAGAAGATCCAGGACAGGTAAAGGCTGCATCCACGGAATGAAGGCTGACCCCATGAGGGCTCCCAAATTCCTTCTCCAACTGCTTTGGATAATCTTTTACGAGAGTGTAGCCTGCCCTTGTCAGGAAGATATATACCTGGGTACCCTGGAGGACAAAGGACATTCATCAGCACAGAGCAGGAATTCTCCCCAGTCTCCACCTCAGGCCTCTCTCCCATCGCACACCTGGATCAGATAGAGCTTATCATCCCAGAGGAACGCAGCGTCCACTGTTGAGGGGCCTTGGGGCCACAGATGCTCGATGAGCCAGCTGTGCCATCCGTCCCGGCTGCTGTCCAGACGCCAGTAGTGCTTCTCTGTGGGGTAGAAGAGGAGGCTGTAGTGCTGGTGGTGAAAGGCCAGGCCTTGAAGAGGCAAGTGACAGATGCAAGGGTGAGTCCCAAGAGCGGGGAGAGCGTGTATCCAGAGGCCAGGGGAGAAGAGGCTAGGTGAGAAAGGAGAGCGAGCATGTGGTGGGAAAAGTTGGGCATGGTGACCTGATTGGAACTGGAGGTAGGGGCCTGATGGAAGGGCAAGCTTGGAGAAGAGTGGCCGGATTGCTAGCCCAGGCCAGCGTAATGAGGTTTGGTGTGGGCTCCTTACACATCTCAGATGTCCATGTGAGGAGGTGCTACAGTGAGACGGTGGCCAGAAGTGAAAAGGGAAGCCGCGTGTGCGACCATCCCAGACTCACTCACTGTCCCTCCCCGCTGGCAACCATAAGTCCACTTTCTATGTCTGTGAGTCTCTTTCTGTTTTTTAAGTACGTTCATTGCGTCATTTCTCTTTAGAAATGCTATATTTTAAATGGATAACCAACAAGGACCTATCAGCTGAAACACTGCTATATTTAAAGTAGAAAACCAACAAGGACCTCTTGTATAGCACGTGGAACACTACTCAGTTGTGTGGCAGCCTGGATGGGAGGGGAGGTTTGGGGGAGATGGATACATGTATATGTACGGCTGAGTCCCTTCGCTGTTCACCTGAATCTATCACAACATTGTTAATCAACTAAACCCCAATACAAAAAAAAAGTTCAAAAAAGAAAAGGGAAGACCACAGCAAGCTCCCACTGGGGGTTCTTACGTGGACTGTGTCTTCTAATCCCTTGAGATGGTCAGAGACAAAGGGAGTAGCTACACCAGCCCCCTAATTTTCCTCTCCCCTTTTCATAACAACTTCCTAAAGAAATTGTCTAAACTTTTATTTACCTTTCCTTCCTCAATCCACTTCACTTACGTTCCTGGTTCTCTCTGCCATTGAAATTTCTCTCTTTAGGGTTAAGGACCCTCCAACTTGCCAGATCTAATGTCTTCTTCTTACTCTGCCTCATAGCAGCATTTGACTGCTCACAGCTCCCTTCTTTAAATTTTTTCTTTTTTTAAATTTGGCTCCTATTATTCCAGACTCTTCCAGTGTTCTTAGCTTTTTGATGCCTCTTCAGTCTGGTATCTCACATTAGAATCCCCTAGTTTGGGCCTCTACTTTATCTGCCCTCACTCTCTAGGTGATTTTACCTAGTCCAGGGTTTTAAACCCCATCTGCATACTGAAGGCTTTTGATCTATTCTCTTCACTTCTGATGGACCTTTTCTTTGAGTGTCAGGCTCAAACTCAGCTGCCTACCTGACGTGTCCATTTGAGGCTACAAGATACAATACCCTAATGTGTCCAAACTCATTTCTGCTCCTACCAAACACACACACCTTCTACCCTAGTCTTTTCCAATCTTAATCAAAGGAGTCATTTGTCACCTAGTTGCCCAGTTCCCCAAAGCTAAGTCATTCTTGAAACGATCTTTTCCCTTCCCCACTCTGACCAATATCCAAGGCATCGGATAATGCTATGGACTCGACTTCCAGAATACATCATGGTGACTGCTCACCACTTCTGTGCTGTTTTCCCAATCCAAGTTGTCATCACCTCTAATCCAGACAGCTGCGAGAACTCTTTGCCTGATTCCCTGCTTATACAGTTATAGCTCTGTGACTTACATTCCGTAAGAAACCAGGATGATCTTTTAAAAAATTAAGTCAGAACAGATCATGGGCCAGCTCAAGATCCTCTCCTGGCTTCCTTTTACAGTTGAAAACCCTTACCAGGCCCATGATATAATCTTTTTTCTTTTTCTGTTGGTCCATACACGGCTTGTGGGATCTTAGTTCCCTGACCAAGGACAGAACCCTGGGCCCTCAGCAGTGAATACGTAGATTCCTAACCGCTGGACCACCAGGGAATTCCCAGACCCATGTGATCTGGCTCCTTCTCCCTCTCTTGAAGCCACTCATCTGCTCTTTGCCAACACTCAACACACTGGCCTCCTTTCTTGACTTCTCAAATTATTTGCTGTTCACCTTTCCTAAAATGCTTCTCCTCCATTGCTTTATGGGGCTAATTTCTCTTTATCACTGAAAACTCAAAAGTCATCTCTTCAGGATTTCTCTGGTGGTCTGGTGACTAAGACTCGATGCTTCCTATGCAGGAACCCGAGTTTAATCAATCCCTGGTCAGGGAACAAGATCTTACATGCCACAACTAAGGTTGGCGCAGACAAATAAATAATAAATAGAATAAATATTTTTTTAAATCATCTCTCAGAGAAGAGAAGAGAAGAGCCCCATCATTCTCTTCACCTCTATCCAATTATTCTGTCCTATTTCCTTCACAGCTTTTTGACACTTAGCATTTTTTATTTTATATTTTAAAATATCAACGACTCACAAATCCATTTATACTAGCTTCAAATGGTATTTGGGAATAAGAAATATTCTAATGTTCCCAGGACGTTTCACAGCTGTTAACACTGCCTGAAAGTATTCTCTTTTATTTTCTCTTTTTTTATCATCTCTCTCTCAAGCAGGCGCCATGACTGTAATTGTCTTGTCTGCCATGTTGACCACTGTATCCCAGTGCCTAGAACAATGCCCAGTGCCTATCGGGTGCTTGATAAATAGAGTTCCCCATGCAGCCACAAGCTCTCTTTATGTGTATTAACCAGGCAAGTCTCAGTGACCACACGTCCACCTTTCCCTTCTGATGAAACTACCCTGCTCATGGCTCCTATTTGAGAATCAGAGCTATGCTGCTCTTTGGGCAGAGGAAATAAGTGCTGAGCCCCAGTCCATCATTAGCCAATGCAGAGGCCAGCCAGCAGCCACTTTAATGGGGTCTGGAATAAAACTATGGGGCTGGGCCAGTCCCATTCTCTCTCTGGAAAGCCAATAGGAAAAAGAGCAACCGAGGCAGTTATGAGTAGTATCTGAGGCTAAAAGATCCTAACTAGAGAAAATCGAGAGGACATAATGGTCCATGTGTGAGCCAAAGTTGGGAAAGCAGAAAGAATGGATTAGAAACCGTGAGCTAGAGACAAGAGATTTATCAATAAGGGAGAGGGGAGAACTGGCCCTTTGCTGAACAGCCGGGCCATTCTGTTGTTTTTGCCAACATAATGAGTTCCCACCTTGGCTGGGTATTGTTTAACATAATGGTGTTCTCTCAACAGCTATGGAACATCTCTAATACTCTTGATTTAGGATTTCAGCTGCATTCTGTTTATGAACACATGGCCTTGAGATTCCACGATCCCGCCATGGGTGAGTGTTCTCTCTCTGTCTCTGTGTGGCCCCTGTAGCCCTAGTTTCTTAGTGCTTCTATCTCCATGTCTTTCTATCGATCTCTGTCTCTATTTCCATAGCTATCTCACTTTGTGTGTGTGTTCTGCCGGTGGTTCCTTGCTCCCACCATAGCTGTGTAGTCTCCTGATCCGTCGGTGTTCTTACTCTGGCACGTATTCTCAGTACAGATCTACTTGTTCACTATCGGTGTGTTTCATCACGGACGTATGTTCTCATTACAGCATGGGGATATGCTGTTATGTCATATATCCCCCTTGTTATGGGGATACGCTCTGCTTGTGGCTGCAGATTTTTCATTATAGCTTGGTAGTCCCGTCTGATTGGATTTGTTCAGGGGTTAGGAGTAAGGAAGGACTTTTCACTCTGCTGTGTTCTAAACCACTGTTTCACACCTGTATCCTGTCATGCTTATGTCTTAGGCTAAGTGTAATGGGGTAAGTCACTCTCTTAGAACTGTCCTCAAGTATAGATCAAGGCATCCTTAGGTAGCATTAGATGGCTTTTACTAATTAATGGCACAGATCTGGGGAGAGGGGTCTTCCCTGGTCACTCGGGGAGAAATCTTATCAGGCTAGTGAAGCTATTGCCTAAAGATCTAAGGAACTGAACACTTCTTGGCTAATGCTCAGCAACTTGAACATCTTATTTCCAGGTAATGCTATGCCCAGAGGCCTGGACATAGGAACCAGGCACCTGGAAAAAGATGGAGCTCCTAGAGATAAGCTTGAGGTAGGGGGGTGGGGAGAGGGTCAGAGACATGCAGGAGCAAAGGGAATATGAGGAGTCATAGGTTCAGGGGGTTCAGGGAAGACACAGACCTGGCATGGATAGTACTGAGAGGCAGACAGGTGGAAGAAGTTAGAGGCCTGGACAATGAGACAGGTTCCTCAGATATGTATCTGAGGAAATGAGAGGTGAAAAGGAGCATGCCAGGGTGAAAGGATGGGAGCCTTTCATAAGGGGCACAGTGATGAAAATGGAGGGAATATCTCAGCGATGAGAGGCACATACAGAAGAGGTGGGAGGTATGGAGGACAGAGATGGGGGACTGGAAGGCATCTCTTACCACTGAAAGCATAGGTGGCACCATGGTTGTCAGAGAGCAGTGCAGACAAGACTAGATGTGGGCTACAGCGCTTGTCCACATGCTGGGTTGCGTTCCTGTGTGCATGGCCTTGGGGAGAAATAAGCAAGGGAGAACACAGAAGGCAAGAGGTCATAATGAGGTCTGAGGTGGAAGAAACCGCTGGGGGTATTGGGGGTGCAGGTCTTCCCCATATGAAGACAGTTGGGAAGAGCCAGAATGGAGGTGGGGCTGGCACAAGGGCCAAGGTATCAGTCCATAGGTGAGGGTAGGAGCTGGGGTGCATGGCGTTTGCAGACTCAGGGAAGGTGGGCATGTCTCCAGGGTCCCAGGGCTGGGGCTTTCTCACCTCTGTTAGGGCAGGGCATAAAGTAATCTCGGACATCCCGAGGATAACTGGAATTCACTTCTCCCTTGACGGGGTCGAAGCGCAGGAATTTGTTACCCCGGAAGCAGTAGTAGCGGTTGAGCCATCGTATGGCCGAGGAGCAGTTTCCAACAGCCGGCCAGGAACGTTCCTTTATGGTTTTTGTAGAGAAGTCCCAGAACCACGTGTGGTTGCCTTTGTCCAATCAACCAACAAGCATTCGGTGAGGCCAGACTGTGCCCTCTCTTGTGCTTGCACTGGGCCCCAGGATGGACCAGATGTGGCCCCCATCACATGGAGCTCACAGCCCAGCAGGGAAAGAGTTGAGGAAAGTAGTCATACGACAGAATTCAGCAGCAAAGTTCACATGATCAGTTCAGCAAGGGCAGTGGGAAGAGTCTGGGGAAACTTCCAAGAGAAGGTGATACTTAAACTAAAATGTGAAGGAGTTACAAAGCATTCAAGAGTGGGAGATGGAAGCCTAAAGCATGAAGCAAATTGGGTGTCTAGGGAATAGCAGAGAGTCTGGGGGGCTTCAGTTCAAGGGAAGAGATTGAGAGACTAAACACTGGAGGGTCAATAGGCTGGAGGGACTTGGAGAACCTTGTATGTAAGGTCATGAAGAACTTTGTCTGTGAGACTAAAGAACATAGATTTGTCCTAAGGGTCATGGAGGACATGAGGGACTTTCAGCAGAATTATATCCAGTTAACTTCCCCAGAATGACTTCCTCTTGCTTCCCCTACTTAAACTGTGCAGACCTTAATTAGCTTTTCTGTTTCTCTTTCTTGGGAAACCATATCATGGTACTACCAGCACCACCCTCCCCACCTCTACTCCCTCACCACCATCCCACCACTACTCCACGCTCTCTTGTTGCAGCCTGCACTGACCTGGAAGAAGAAGACACCCTCATGAGAGCATTCTCCGCGGTGACATTCCACAGCTGCATCCAGTGGGAATGGGATTCCAGGAAACTTCTCTTGGAGCAACTTTGGATATTCTTGCCCCTTCTCAGGAGGATATACCCAGAATTTGTCCCCCTACACACAAAAGCATGCTTTTTTAATATGCACGCCAGGCACTGCCACTCTGCTCACACAACACCTTTGATCTATCGCAGTTAACATAATATTCTTCTGCAGTCCCCCATACTCAATCCATCTGTGAACAACAATGTGCTGACCCTTTGCACAAATATATACCTTCAGTTTGTGCAAATCCAATCATTGTTACTACACACACACACATCTGACTATGTACAACTAGCACTCCCATGGTACAATTATCTGCAACACCATTGGTTTTGGCAAACACATCCACAGTCATCTGGCAATAATCCATCCATTCAAACATTCATTTGTTCATTTATTCACTCAAGAAACAGTTACTGAATGACTACCATATGCCAGGTATTGTGAGAAGCACTGGTCATAAAGGCGTGACAAGACTCTACCTCTGCCTTCAAGGACTTCATTTATTTTTTCACTGTACAAAAGCAGAAAGTGAGACTGTAGTGAGTCCTAGCCACATCACTTCCAAGGTGGAGGCATGTGAAGTGCATTGGGATTAAAGGAGAGGTGTCTAAGTCAACCTAGAGAATGCCTCGAAGGCTGCACAGAGGAGGGAACATTTGGGCCAGGTGTTCAAAACTAAGCAGGAATTTTCCAGGTAGACAAGTGTGGAAAGGGCATTACTGGCAGAGGGAGCAGCATGTACAGAGCACACTCATGTGGCTGGCACACGGTGAGCAGTGAGCGTGGCCGGGAAGAGATCAACCTGAAGATAAGCAAGGGCCAGGTCTCAGGACCCTTGTGCACCTGGCTGACAGGATGCAGCACGTGGTAGTGCCATTTGCTGAAACAGGGGACTCGGGAGGAGAGGGATTTGTACAGAAGATACTGTGTTCCATTTGCGGGGTGCTGTATTTGAGGTGTCTACAGAACATCTAAATTGAAGATGTCAGCCGGGAAATTGCAAAGAAATGTCTGGAGCTCTGGGGAGAGATCCATATCTGATGTCCACAGCGTGGAGAGTCTCAGAGCCACGGCAATGGTTGAGATCGCCCAGGGAGGGTAAAGGGAGAATCTGGGAAGGATCCCCAAGGAACATTCAGGGAGTGGCCCAGGATGAGAAGCTGAGAAGAGCAAGAGAAAAAAGGCAGGAGGGAAAACAAACCCAGCAATGAGGGCCACCCAGCCACATGGCATCTTTATGTGTGTGAATCAGGAGAAGGTGCCCAGAAGGAGCAGACACAAGCTGGGCCAGGACATGGGACCTGATGAGCACACTGGGTGGATTTCATCCTCCACTCACCCCTTGGCCAGGTGCCGCTGTGTGGTGAACAACCTGGCAACCACAGGAAGAAGACCAGATGTGGGGTCATGGAAGCCAAGGAAGAATTTCCAGGAAGGATAGGATGGTTGACAGCTTGAGGAGTAGCAGAGAGGTGTGGACGCAGATTAGGACTGAAGAAGAGCCACTGGATGTGGTGCCTGTCAGGACTGCATGCACACACACACGCACACGCACACGCACACGCACACACACACATATACCCCTAGCCTGAACTTTCTCAGGAAAGGAAGGCCCAGGAGGAGGAAACCTGGAACCTGTTGGCAAGGGCCACCTGGGGGAGGGTTTCTCGTGTTGACTCCAGCCTGGCCCTGACCTGGGTCCCATCGTACCTTGATCAGAAGGACACTGTTATGATCATAGCGGAATGCAGCATCCACGGGACTGGGGGCATCCTTCCACCTCTCTGAGATTAACTGCCGGGCCCAGGCATGACCCTTCCACACAAACTCCCCTGCAAAACACACAGTCACTGAGGGACCCAGAGCAAACTTTTGGCCTACTGAGATAGTTATAAAGAAGCCATGGGTGATGCTCTTAAATAATTCCTAAGACCACCAGGATACATCCTGGTGAAGGGGACCAAGTCTGAGGTCCCCAATGCCCCAATCCCAGCCCCTCCTACCTTTTAAAAACAGCATGTTCCCATGCTCATCCAGGGTGGTAGCATCAAAGCCCCAGCCATCCGAGCAGCGCTCTGGGGAGGAGGTAGGGAGGCAGCAGGTGAAAGAGCAGTGAGAGGAAACAATGCAGAAGCAGAGAGACAGACGCAGAGAGTCAGGGCCTCACCCGCCACGTCTGGATCCGCCTTGGCCACATTCCCACCTTCAGCTCCGTGCCCAAGCTCAGGAGCTCTAGCCCTAGAGAGAAGACACAGAGCTGTCTGGCTCCACAGCAGCTAACCCCTCTCTCTTAGCTCCTGACCCTAGACTTGAAGAAGTGAAGTGAAGTCGTTCAGTTGTGTCCAACTCTTTGCAACCCCATGGACTGTAGCCTAACAGGCTCCTCCATCCATGGGATTTTCCAGGCAAAGCTACTGGAGTGGGTTGCCATTTCCTTCTCCAGAGGATCTTCCCAATCCAGGGATCAAACCCAGGTCTTCTGCATTTTAGGCAGATGCTTTACCCTCTGAGCCACCAGGGAAGTCCCAAGACCCTAGACTTACCCCACACCTAAAAGTTGGCCCTATCCCACTCTAATCCCAACCCCGGTCCTCCTTCCCCAGCCTCAGCTTCACTCACAGAGGGTGGGCTTTAGCCAAAGACCAGCACAAGCCCAACAGCCACAGTGCAACTGGCACTCCCAATGCCCGAGCCATGGTGAGCTGGAGAGGCCCCAGGACAGCGCTGGGCACCTGGCTGAACCCCCTATATAGAGAAGGCAGCAGCACTACCCCCACTCCAAGCCTGCTGGGAACGAGATCTCTCAGAACTATGCCAATATTGGCTGATTACATCAGTGCAAATAAGGTCAGGGTCTGAACAGAAATCTGAGTCCAAGACTAACTCTTCCCGGCAGGAAGCCTCATCACCCTTCAGTGACTTTTTTTTTTTAACTTTTTATTTTATATTGGAGTATAGCCAATTAACAATGTTGTGATAGTTTCAGGTGGACAGCAAAGCCCTTCAGTGACTTTTGAGCAGTGACTGGCCCAGGCTATTGATGTTCAACATGACTCTTTACCTTGTTGATGAGTCTGGGTACCCGTAAAGGGTAAGAAGGGGTTAGATTGATTGAGGACCACTTGGCTGTGGTTGGAGTTACCTGAACAACGCAGGAGGAGAGAAGAGGAAAGTATCATTTTTGTGAACTGTGCCAAGCCCAGCTCTGAGACTCTTAAGGAGTCTAACACTTACATATACTTAATAACCACACACACATACAAACATAGAACTACTCAGAGAACAGTTTCTTCCAAGCTCCATCAGGGACCTGTTGGGGGCATTCCCAAGTCTCTTTATCTTTGCCCTTGACAAGTCAATAATATTTCACCATTGCTGAAAGTCCAAGTTCTGCCCTTGCCCCTACCCCCACAGGCTTTGCAAAAATCACCTGGGATGGAAGGGCTGGAGGAGGTGTCTCTTTCAGAGGGACCTACTAATAATTAGACTTTCTTCATAGTTTCTACCTTAAGGGGAAAATGCTTTGTTTACCTATCACAGAATAAATAAAACTGAATGAATAAACCAATATTTATCGCTGATTCTTGCTTAAATGCTGTCTTTTCAATGAAATCTTTCTTATCCACCTCATCTAACTATTTCAGAATCTCGGTGGTTTCCTCTATGTTACTTAATAAAACTTGAAATTATTTTATTTGTATATGCTTTTGCTTCTGCTAGTTTATGCTTTTTTTCTTTGCTAGCTTTGATTTGCCTGTCTTATGTGCCATTATGTATTTTTAAAATTTTTAAGATGTTTTTTGGCTGTGCCATGTAGGATCTTAGTTCCCCAAGACATTGGAAGGGGAGAGTCTTGACCACTGGACCACCAGCGAAGTTCCTATACCACTCCATTCTCTCCATCTGAACTAGTACCGGGCATGTGCAGGCAAACCTCAAAGATATCTAGAGTTGGTTTCTAGACCCTTGCAATACAGTGAGTACCGTGATAAAATGAGTAACACAAATTTTTTGGTTTCTCAGTGCAAATAAAAGAGAAGTCACTGCAATGAGAAGCCTGCACACCGCCGCTGGAGAGTGGCCCCCACTCACCACAGCTGAGGAAAGCCAGTGTGCGGCAGTGAAGACCCAGAGCAACGAGAAATAAAATAAGGAAATTAGTTTTTCTAAAGTTCAGTTTAGTTCAGTCGCTTAGTCGTGTCCGACTCTTTGTGACCCCATGGACTGCAGCATGCTAGGCTTCCCTGTCCATCACCAGCTCCTGAAGCTTGCTCAAACTCATGTCCATCGAGTCGGTGATGCCACCCAACCATCTCACCCTCTGTCATCCCCCTCTCCTGCCTTCAGTCTTTCCCAGAATCAGAGTCTTTTCCAATGAGGCAGCTCTTTGCATCAGGTGGCCAAAGTATTGGCGCTTCAGTTATAATGACACTATATTGTAGTCTATTAAGTATGTAATAGCATTAGATCAAAAAAAGTACATGTCTTAATTTTTTAAAATAATTTTGTTTGTTTATCTTTGGCAGCGCTGGGTCTTTGTCGCTGTGTGGGTTTTTCTCTAGTTGCAGAGGGTAGGAGCTACTCTCTTGTTGTGGAGCATGGGCTCTAGAGCACGCGGGCTTCAGTAGTTGCGGCTCAAAGGCTCAGTAGCTGCGGGTTGCGGGCTCCAGAGCACAGGCTCAATAGCTGTGGTACAGGGCTTAGTTGCTCCACAGCACGTGGGATTTTCTCAGACCAGGGTCTGAGAATCAATGTCTCTTGCATTGGCAGGTGGATTCTTTACCACTGAGCCACCAGGGAAGCATCTATACCTTAATTTAAAAACACTTTATTGCTAAAAATGCTAACCATCATCTGAGCCTTCAGGGGGTTGTATCTTTTTGCAATAGTAACATCATAGATTACTGGAACAAATATAATAAAACTGAAAAAGTTTGAAATAGTTAAAGAATTACCAAAATGTGCCACAGCAACATGAAATGATCAAATGCTGTTGGAAAAAATGTGCTAAAAGACTTGCTCAACCCAGGGTTGCAACAAACCTTCAATTTGTTACAAAAAAAAGAAACTACTGTCTGTGAGGTGCAATAAAGCAAAGTGCAATAAACTAGGTACGCCTGTAATAGATGTTAAATAAATATTTGTTGAATGAAAAACATTAATTTCAAGTATTGATAGTGTTACTAATGTTGCTAAATTTCCGACAGTTTTTCTCCTTCCCAGGTAAGGAGAATATCAGGATTGGAGCTGTTTTATTTTGGAGACATACTGTGATCTAGGGGTCATAGGTCTCCGTGGCACTGACCTTCATCTTGTGGTTTTGTTTCATTTGCCTGTGTCCAGCCCTACACTCCTCTCCTCCTCTCAGCTCTGCCATCCCTAATCTGCTATCTTCAGCACTCACTGGGGTCCGCCTGTTTCTACCTGAGACATAGCTGCAGGAAACAAATATAAACAGTCAGCTCTGGGCCAGGCTGAGGTTCAGGATCCCTGTTTCCCAATCCAGCCTGAAGGGCCCCTGATCCCTCTCAGATGCCCTTGATATCCCCTTAAATAACCTGAGCAAAGGCCTCAGATCCCTTGTTGACTCTGCAAAGGTTCCTCCTGACAGGAAGACAGATTTCTGGGACCCCTGGAATTTGGTACCAGGCCTCTGCCATCAGGTTTAGAGTCCTCTCCTGACTTACCACGAAAACAGGTCACGTTGACACTGTTCCTCCCCTGAGGTTAGCGGACAAAGCTGGACTCCTCAGGCCCTTGGCAGCATGGGTGGCACCTTGACGCCCTCAGCAGACACCTGACACCCATTTCTCCCGCTGCAGGGTATCTCTGACTGGGCCCACTTCCTCCTAGCTGCTGGGCACTGGGGGCTGCAACTCCCAGACTCCCTTCTCCTTGTCTTCAGCCTCTGAAATCTTATATAACCTTCCTGGGATTAGCCCCCCTTGAGCACCCAGTGACCTTTCATCACCAACCCCTCAACAACCATCTCTAGCTCCAGAACTGTGTCCATGTGTCCTACAGGTTTCACTGAGCCTGCCTGGGGAGTGTCACACCGAGCAGGAACACCCGCTGGAAAGGCCACTATGAGGGTCTTCAGTAGTACTGGCAGGGCCCTGCACGGACCTTCTGGTCCAGGAGCAGCCTCCCCTGAAGCCTAGCAGGCCTCTGCTAGGAGACAGCACATACACTGGAGGGTGGCTTCTCAGCTTGGCCTCTTCTTTCCCACACAGCTCTGGTCCCCATCACAGCACCCCTGGATCTACCTATCACAGAAGACTCATCTGTGGCACTTTCCCACTACTGTTTCCTAATTTGTTTGTCTACTCTAAGGTGTTTTCGATGGCATTATTGGAAGCCTTCCTCTTTCCTCCCATCCACCCACGACCCAACCGCCTCGGCGCCCCCGCCCCACCAACTGCTCAGGGACTAGGCCAACAGAGTCTTCTGCACAGCAGGCAGCTTGCATGAAAGTTCACCTCCTGAGTAGGGGCTCAGAGGCCGTGGGAGAACCCAGGTGTGGATATGTTGGCCATTTCTGCTTGTCCTATGTTATTCCCAGAGCTGTGTCCTGGGCTATGTCCAAACTTGGGCCTGAGCGCCCCCTGGAGGCCTGGGGGATCAGTGCACTCCCACCATGCAACCAGAAGCCACAGCCCCAGAGATTTCCTCTCTGAAACCGACTCCCCACAGTTTTTCCCTTTCACTCTTCTCAGCCTCGCTGTGGGGCCTTAGTGCCACGTCCCCTCTCTCTGATAATCTCCGCTGCCCAGAGCAAGTGTAGGGACCTTGGTCTCTTGCTTGATTTCTTGGGGATTTCAAGCCCGGAAGTATCCAACTATCCCCTTTTACCATGTGGTCTTTCTTCCCAACCCTCCTGACCAGCAGCTCTCTGGCTTCCCCCTAAGGGAGTGTGCATTGGGCCTGCCAACATCTTCATGGACGGAGCTTCCTCTGGCATCGCAAGGGCTGCAGTTAAGCTGGACACTGCCCTGCCGTCCCTTGGACTGGCTGTGTGCAGCCCACGGATGCTGCGTGTGCTGAGCACTCCAGGCAGCAGAGGTGGGATTCTCTCTTCTCTGGACTTAAAGAATTGGGATGCAGCTCCAGGTACCCAAAGTGCTCGCTGCCCTCAATCAACTCCTTCAAGATTGTCCCTGTCTATAATGGGCCTTCCTGCGTAGTCCATTCTTACTTCCCTCTGAATGGGTGTCTGCATGTGTGCTCACTCACATCCAACTTTTGCGACACAATGGACTGTAGCCCACCAGGCTCCTCTGTCCATGGGATTTCCCAGGCAGGTATACTGCAGTGGGTTGCCATTTCCTCTTCCAGGGATTCTTCCCACCAAGGGATCAAACCCAAGTCTCTTGCATTGGCTGGCAGGTTCTTTACCACTGAGCCACCTCTGGTCCCTTCCTATGAATGATTATAATAATCTGCATTTATTGGGCACATGTATGTGCCTGGCATTGTGTGTAACACTTAATGTGATTATTTTATCAAATCATACATAACTTAGACTTCCCTATTGTCCATAAGGTGTCCCTTTGCTATCTGAAAAGCCCCCATTTCTTCCAGAGGTGCATGAACAGGCCCTCTCACCCTTGACCCAGGAATTGTGCTCAGTTCAGTTTAGTCAATCAGTCGTGTCCGACTCTCTGCGACATCATGGACAGCAGCATGCCAGGCCTCCCTGTCCATCACCAGCTCCAGGAGATTGCTCAAACTCATCTCCATCGAGTCGGTGATGCCATCAAACCATCTATTCCTCTATCATCCCCTTCTCCTGCCTTCAATCTTTCCCAGTATCTGGGTCTTTTCCAATGAGTCAGTTCTCTGCATCAGGTGGCCAAAGTTTTGGAGCGCCAGCTTCATCGTCAGTCCTTCCAATGAATATTCAGTACTGATTTCCTTTAAGATTGACTGATTTGATATTCTTGCAGTCCAAAGGACTCTTAAGAGTCTTCTCTAACACCACAGTTCAAAAGCATCATTTCTTCAGCACTCAGCTTTCTTTACGGTCCAACTCTCACATCCATATGTGACTACTGGAAAAACCATAGCTTTGACTAGATGGACCTTTGTTGGCAAAGTAGTGTCTGTTTTTTAATACGCTAGGTTTGTCATAGCTTCTTCCAAAGAGCAAGCCATCTTTTAATTTCATGGCTGAAGCAGTCACCATCTGCAGTGATTTTGGAGCCCAAGAAAATAGTCTGTCACTGTTTTCCATTGTTTCCCCATCTATTTGCCATAAAGTGATGGGACCGGATGCCATGATCTTAGTTTTTTGAATGTTGAGTTTTAAGCCAGCTTTTCACTCTCCTCTTTGACTTTCATCAAGAGGCTCTTTAGTTCCTCTTCGCTTTCTGCTGTTAAGTGTGGTGCTGCACCAGGGTAAAGTCTTGAGCTTCCTCATGACCTCTTATATTCAACCTCCCCAGATCCATCACTCCCCAAGTACTGCTGAGTGCATTCTCTGCCAGTTACCATGCTGGGTGCAAGGGGCCTAAGAATGAATGAGGGGCTACAACTTACCAGTTAGGGGTATGACAGCTCCAGATTCAGGACTGGGCTCTGCTCTTAGCAATAAAGAGTAGCTTCAGCCTTTTGTAGAGAGGGAGAAATCATAGACCATACCTCCCAAATCACTGAGGGCTGCTGCTAATTATCTTTAGAATTGGCAGACAAACCTTGACAAATAGAGCTCAGGAGGGGCTGCCAGGACCCTTGTTCCACTGTAGGGAAAGGGCAGCAGTCTTGGCTCAAGAGCAGGAGGATGAAGCAGAGCTCAAAGTCTTCAGGAGTGAGTTTTCAAATGCCCCAAGTTTCCCATAGTCTCAGCTCGCCCCAGGTCCCTAACCCAGGCCTGCGCCTCAAGGATTCCTGTCATCTTTACAACTGTTCTCCTCACAGCTGCTGGTTGTGTTTGGGTAAGGGTCCTTTCTCAGCCCTAGAGCAGAGAACCAAAGACCTTCCTATTTCTGCAGGAGACGTGGGCCTGGGGACAGGCATTTAAAGGTAGCTGAGTTCCAGGGGCTCTGCCTCTCTGCTCTCTTCTCCTGAAGCTTCAAAGCATCAGGGCACATTTGGAATCTGGGTTCCCTAAGCTAGCTGCTTGCCCCTCTTTTCATCAAGAGTGGTTGTACCCTCATCTCCCCTTCCAAGCCCCATCTCACAAGAAAGCAACATGTGTCCCTTTGCTATCTGAAAAGCCCCCATTGTCTTCCAGAGGTGCATGAACAGGCCCTCTCACCCTTGACCCAGGAATTGTGCTCAGTTCAGTTTAGTCAATCAGTCGTGTCCGACTCTCTGCGACATCATGGACAGCAGCATGCCAGGCCTCCCTGTCCATCACCAGCTCCAGGAGATTGCTCAAACTCATCTCCATCGAGTCGGTGATGCCATCAAACCATCTATTCCTCTATCATCCCCTTCTCCTGCCTTCAATCTTTCCCAGTATCTGGGTCTTTTCCAATGAGTCAGTTCTCTGCATCAGGTGGCCAAAGTTTTGGAGCGCCAGCTTCATCGTCAGTCCTTCCAATGAATATTCAGTACTGATTTCCTTTAAGATTGACTGATTTGATATTCTTGCAGTCCAAAGGACTCTTAAGAGTCTTCTCTAACACCACAGTTCAAAAGCATCATTTCTTCAGCACTCAGCTTTCTTTACGGTCCAACTCTCACATCCATATGTGACTACTGGAAAAACCATAGCTTTGACTAGATGGACCTTTGTTGGCAAAGTAGTGTCTGTTTTTTAATACGCTAGGTTTGTCATAGCTTCTTCCAAAGAGCAAGCCATCTTTTAATTTCATGGCTGAAGCAGTCACCATCTGCAGTGATTTTGGAGCCCAAGAAAATAGTCTGTCACTGTTTTCCATTGTTTCCCCATCTATTTGCCATAAAGTGATGGGACCGGATGCCATGATCTTAGTTTTTTGAATGTTGAGTTTTAAGCCAGCTTTTCACTCTCCTCTTTGACTTTCATCAAGAGGCTCTTTAGTTCCTCTTCGCTTTCTGCTGTTAAGTGTGGTGCTGCACCAGGGTAAAGTCTTGAGCTTCCTCATGACCTCTTATATTCAACCTCCCCAGATCCATCACTCCCCAAGTACTGCTGAGTGCATTCTCTGCCAGTTACCATGCTGGGTGCAAGGGGCCTAAGAATGAATGAGGGGCTACAACTTACCAGTTAGGGGTATGACAGCTCCAGATTCAGGACTGGGCTCTGCTCTTAGCAATAAAGAGTAGCTTCAGCCTTTTGTAGAGAGGGAGAAATCATAGACCATACCTCCCAAATCACTGAGGGCTGCTGCTAATTATCTTTAGAATTGGCAGACAAACCTTGACAAATAGAGCTCAGGAGGGGCTGCCAGGACCCTTGTTCCACTGTAGGGAAAGGGCAGCAGTCTTGGCTCAAGAGCAGGAGGATGAAGCAGAGCTCAAAGTCTTCAGGAGTGAGTTTTCAAATGCCCCAAGTTTCCCATAGTCTCGGCTCGCCCCAGGTCCCTAACCCAGGCCTGCGCCTCAAGGATTCCTGTCATCTTTACAACTGTTCTCCTCACAGCTGCTGGTTGTGTTTGGGTAAGGGTCCTTTCTCAGCCCTAGAGCAGAGAACCAAAGACCTTCCTATTTCTGCAGGAGACGTGGGCCTGGGGACAGGCATTTAAAGGTAGCTGAGTTCCAGGGGCTCTGCCTCTCTGCTCTCTTCTCCTGAAGCTTCAAAGCATCAGGGCACATTTGGAATCTGGGTTCCCTAAGCTAGCTGCTTGCCCCTCTTTTCATCAAGAGTGGTTGTACCCTCATCTCCCCTTCCAAGCCCCATCTCACAAGAAAGCAACAAATCCATCGTGGTGAACACATTTATTTAATATGAGGGTTGGGGTATTGCTGCCTCTGTCAGTGTGTATAGGGTGGTAGGGAGACAACCAGAGGGACTTTCGCCCTGGAGTAAGAGGCTGTTCTGGCCCCAGGCTGGGGGGTGGGGAGCAGACTGAGGAGACGGGGAGGTGTGTAAGGTGGGGAGGGGAAGGTGAAGCTCTGCACACATCCTTGGGACCACGGTCCAGGCCCACCCAGTCACCAAAGCAAGAACCGAATAAATAAAGTGCAACCGTGGGGGGTTGGGAGGGGGGGAGGGAGGGCACCGGGCACACCCACGCCCGCAGCCCACATTCAGTGCTGCCAGGTCTGGCCCACCTCCCGGCCAGACCATCTTGTCCAATCACCCCTATGTCCGTCCCTCCATGAGCCAGGCAGGGCCCCTGTGCAGCTACTGGAGGTAGCGATAGGCCTTAAAGCAGTGGTTGCCGGCGTCGGCCACCACCACATGGCCATCCGAGGTCAGTGCCAGGCCCTGGGGGCCATACAGTGGCTCTGCAGATGTGTTGATATAGGACAGGAAGGAGCCAGAGCTGTCGAATACCTGGGGAGGGAGTGGAGATCAGAGGGAGAGGGGAGATCAGGCAGATGAGCGGCATTTGGGGAGGCGGGTGCATGGGGCCCAGAGGGAAACCTCAGCCTCATGCCACCCCAGGCCTTCCTCACCTGGATGCGGCTGTTGCCCCAGTCGGCCACGATGATGTTCCCATTGGAGTCCACAGCTACCCCCGTGGGAGCGTTGAACTGCCCGTTGCCCTCGCCATGGGAGCCAAACTTGAAGAGGAACTCCCCGTCGGCACTGTACACCTGGCGGAGGAGAGGTCTGGGGACTGGGGACCTGGCCTCGGGCAGAAGGCAGGGCTTTGGAGGAGGATGGGGTGAGGCCCAGGGCAGAGGACCCCCGCATCTGCAGCTGTAAACCAGTTTCTTCTTCCTGGGCTTCACATCCACGCATCCCACTGGCTACTGGACACCCCCGCTGATGTCCCTTGGGCAGCTCATCTTTCCCAGGAAGGCAGTTCATTCTCCTTCCCAGTGACTGGCAACACCCTGGTGGCCACAAGTCACTCTCAACCCCACCTTCTCCTCTGCTTGACCTCCGGTGAACTACCATAAGCCGCTGAGTCTGTGTCAAATCTGTACCCATGCATACAGTGCCACTGCAACGGTGCTCAGCTGGATTACTGCAAAAGACTGATCTTCCTGCCTCCTTCTCACCCCAGCCAGAGCGCGCTAAGACACCCAAGACTGCATCACGTTCCTGCCTGCAATCCCTCAGTGACTCCCCGTAACTCTTAGGAAGAAAGCAAGCCCCTTCAGGGAGTGAGCAAGCCTCGTGTCTCACCTGGCACTACTCCCCCGTCTTCAAACCTCATCTGAACTACCTGAACTACATGGGAGGAGTTTCCGCCTGCTTGGCTTCTCCTGTCCCCCTGTCTTCTGGTCAATTCCCAGTTGCGCTTCAGGTCCTTCTGTCTCATCTAAATCAAGGGCTCCTACTACGCCCTCACCTAGTTTGCCTGCATTCCCGCAGCACAGTATCTGCCACATCAAATTACAATATCCTGGTACCTTTTCCTCAGCCCCACTAGACCAAAATCAGGAAGACAGGGAACATATTTGCTTTAACATAGTGATTATTCCCAGCTTTGAGCACAGTTCCTGGGACAATGCAGCCACGTCACAAATGTTTATTGAGCAAAGGAATGATCTCGGGGGAGAAAGCAGGGAGGTGAGGGAGAGAGCGGTCTTGTGGAGGAGGAAACGATGCTGGGACAGGGGCCGTAGAGGAGGGGGGGGCACTGACCTTCACTGAATGGTTATGGAAATCCGTCACTACAATCTCATTCTTGTTGTTCACAGCCACAAAATGGGGCCCTGAAAATACAAAGTGGGCTCTCTGGCAGTAAGCCGGGAGACTGAGCAGAGTGGGGAAGAACCTCTGTGATGACAAAGCTGGGCTGTGAGGAGACGGTGGGGTCTCTGGGATGATGGAGCTAGGGTACAGTGCAGGGTCGGGCTCCCCTAGGGCCAAATTCTAGGAGAAGGGGTCTTTAGAACCAGGGCATATAGGGGAGTTCTCTGGGGCTGGAGTTTCGGAAACTAGGTCTCCAAATCCTCCTCCAATACCTGCAAAGTGGCGGTCAGTGGCCCCACGGCCCCCAAACGGCCCACCAGCTTGCCATTGGGCTGGAAGGTGAAGACGCAGCAGGACTTGTTGTCGACCACAATGATATGTCCGTTCCGGTCTACAGCCACTCCCTTGGGGCCCATGAGGCGGCCAGCTCCTATCTTGGTCTGGAGGAAGGGGTAACCTGTTAGGGGCTGCCTGGTGGGGACAACAGTTCCAGCCTGGCGCCAAAACAGAACCTTAGGCTGAGGATGGATCGGGCAGTGTCTAGTGCCAGGAGGCACTAGAATGGTCACCGTGGCTGGCCACCAGGGCTACAGAATAGAGTGACAGTAGGCCCCTCACCTTGAACTTGCCCTCAGGGGAGAAGATGCTGACCCAACGGTTGTCATAGTCTGCCACGATAATGTCTCCATTGGTGTCCACGGCCACGCCCGTGGGGCGCTGCAGCTGCCCGGGCGAGCGCCCTCGGACCCCGAAGCGGAACTTGAACTGGCCTTCATTGGAGAAAACCTGGAGCAGAGGAGCGAGGGAGGGAGAGGGCAGGAGGGGAGAGAATGTGGGCACAGAGGGAAGGGAGCGAGATCCTGAGGGAGGAGACCCCCCCCCATTCATTCATCACTCAACCAGCACTTCCTGATACCCTGCTGGGGGCACAGGGCAGAATCAGACAAGGCAGACCTTAGGGGACATGCAGCAGGGGTGTGACTGGGATCGTGAGGATGTGAAAGGGGTGAGGGGTGGTCAGGAAAGGCTCCAAGAGCAGGGCAGTCTGAGTTAACAGCCTCATAAGGATGCCAAGAGATGAGCCAGAGCGGGCGAGTAAAGACGGAGGAAGAAGGTGTTTAAAAGAGTCAACAGTATGCAAAAGGCACAGAGTTCAGTATGTTCACTACATGAGTCCAGCATGGGCACTACTTGTCCAGTGTGGTTGGACTGCAATGGGCATTTCCGTAAAGAACAGAAGGCGGCTTTCTTCTGGATACGATTAGGAGTCACTGAAAAGCTCTGGGCAGGAGAATGACAAGATAAGATCTGACTCTGTGCTATAATATGAAATATATTTGGTCTTTGTCCCCAGTGCCTGGCACAGAGCTCTTCAAACCCTGAAAGAATTTCCTGATCAGTAGCAGTTTCTTTTGTCATTCACAAGGAGTCCCTTGTGAGTTTATGCTAATGAGGGACTTAGAGTGGGACCCCTGGATAGCCTCACGATGAGGCTGGTCGCCAGAAAGACCATCTGACTAAAGGGTCAGAACTTTCAGCTCTGCCCACCAACCTCTGGGAAGGAGAAGGGGTGGGGAGCTCACAATAAGCTCTATAAATCCCCTTGAACAACAAGATTCGACGAGCTTCCGGGTTGGTGCCAGGAAGGTGTGTTCCCCAGTTCCACAGGGACCAAAGCTCCTATACTAGGAGACCTCACCCTATGTACCTCTTTTCTGGCTGTTCACCTGTATCTTTTATAATACCCTTTATACTAATAAAGGATATGATAAACATAATTAAACGTTTCTCTGAATTCTGTGAGCCGCTGTAGCTAATTATTTGAACCCAAGGAGTGGGATGTAGGAACTTCCAATTTACAGCTGGTGGGTCAGAGTATAGGTGACATCCTGAACTGTCAATTAGTCTCTGAAGAGGGCCATCTTCTGGGGCTGAGCCTTTAACCTGTGGGGTGTGATGCCATCTTCAGGTAGTATCCGAATTGAGTTAAACTTATAGGATCGCTGGTCAGTGTCCACCGGGAATTGGAGAACTGCTTAGTGGTGCTGGAAAAAGCCCATGGGAGCTTTTTAAGAAAGAGCACACTAGGGATTTCCCTGACAGTCCAGTGGTTAAGGTGCTGCGCTTCCACTACAGGGGGTGAGAGTTTGATCCTTGACTGAAGAACGAAGATCTCGCATACCGCATGGTATGGCCAAAAAGATTCTTTTAAGGAGTTTAAAAAAAAAAAAAAAAGAGCACTCTGGCTGCAAGGAGAAGTCGCGACTGGAAATTGCTGACTAGTCAGAGGTGCTGCTGTGATCCAGGGGAGAACTAACGCTGGCTTGGACCAGGGCACTTGCTGGAGGGAAGTAGATGGACTCAAGAGACATGAGGAGAAAGACTCAATAGGACTTGGTAGCAGACAAGAAAGGGTTAGGTGAGGGTTGGGGGGGGGGACAAGGATTAGCCCCTCCAGGTTATGAGGCTGATAAAGTAACCTGGACAGAATAAACCTTTCAGCCTCTCGCCCCTGCTTCTACCTCCCCGACCTTAGCAACACGGTCAGGTCTCCCTATCCATAAAAAAACACTACTTTAACGCTCCTCTTTATAGCTAAGCCTTCCTGCTTACGCCTCACAGCCAAAACATCTCTCTCTGCCTAAGTCTTTGTTATAACTCTAGGGACACAAGGTAAATCAGAGCCAAGAGTAGCCTTGCAGAACTCAAGTTATAGACCTTGGCCTTGCTCTTGACCTAGACTTCTTCCCTCTTTAGTGGGCTGAGGTCCCCACCTGCGTCATCTCCATTTTTCAGGCCTGCTGGGATGCTTGAATTGGTCCCAACTATGGACATCACTTCTTCCTGAGATGGACCTTCTGTCATGCCCTCCCTGTCTCAGAGCAGCCTCTGGGTTCTGTCCTGGTCCCATGCTTGGACAGCACTTGCCAGCACAAGATAGGCACTACGAGCTGAGAGAGACGAAAAGCTGCAACCAGATCGGCAGTGAAGCAACATATCTGCGTCCTTCACTCCAAGCACCTTTGTTTCTATCTCAACACTGAGGCTTTATGGAGGGTCTTACTCTTCTCATCCTATCCTATCCCATCCCTTACAACTGGCCAACTCCAATTCATCTTCCAGTTCTCAGAATTCCCAGGTCACTTCTTCAGAGAACCGTCACTTCTGTTACTAAATCACTGCTAAGTAGCCTTGTTCCCTTCTGAGGATGTAAGCCCTAGGTGGGGCATGGACTGTGTCTCTTTTGTTTGCTGCTGCATTGCAGCACTGGTATAGCAATTGGTGCACAGCAGACATTCAACAAATGAATGAATCCATCAGCTCACTCCCAGACCAGAACTGGACACTTCTACCCCGGTACTGAACAGTTATCTCAAACTCACCACACGTGAAAGTGTGAATTCATCAACTTATTCCCAGGCCCATTCCTGAAAGGCAACACCACCTGCCCAGGGCACCAAGCGCTGCAATTCTTGATCCCTCTCTCTCCTTTGAGATCTGATGGCTCACCAAAACCTGTCATACTTGCTTACTTATCTCTAGAATCTACCAGTGCCCTAATTTGACCCTTAACATTTCTCTCTTATGCCACAGTAGCAGTAAGCAACTTTAGGACCTGAGTCTACTTGGGTGACAGACTAAATAAAACAAGTAAACCAGTGATTCTAGTAAAGAATGTAAAGGGCCATGGCAAAAGGCCTAGGGAGCTCAGAGGACAATGTGATTAACATTCTGCCTGAAAGAAATGAGGATGCTTTCACAAAAGAGCTGATAAAATTTCTGGACTCAGACAATTAACTACACAAGGATGTAATATAACCAAATCAAACCCTTCATTCAAAAATCACGAAATGTTTTTTCTCTCCTGTCAGCTGATGCGGATTTAACACAAGGAGATTTGTCTTGGCCGCCACCATAGCCAGCTCCAAAGGAGGAAGAGTTCACGAGGACTCCAATCCTCATGAACCGAGGGGGGAGTCACAGTCCATCTGGAAGCCTGGCCCATACCAGACCGGAGGACCCCAGAGTGAAAGCAGCTGAAACCCAGCTTTAGAACTGAGAGCCAGGTTCCTAGCAGCTATGAGGTGGCTGTGTGGGTGCGGGCAGGGGCCAGGAGGATTACTGCAGGGAAGTAAGTATTTGGAGCGAGGAGGGGGCTGCACTAGGCCTTCCCTCTTAAGTTCCCACCTGGAAACAATGGACAAACACAGTCCTTTGTTGGGGAGACAAAGTGACAAGTGTGTCCACCCCAGGAGAAGTTTCCCCAACCTCAACTTTTGTGCCAAAAAGCACCCTTGGCATACGGAGGAGGAACCAAGTTGGAAGGTGGAGGGTACGACAGCAGGCCTCATCACCAGCCCTGCCCATCCACCTTGCTCCACTCCATGCTATGCAGGATGGACCCAAATTTTTTCTGGCTGTTCACCTGTATCTTTTATAATACCCTTTATACTAATAAAGGATATGATAAACATAATTAAACGTTTCTCTGAATTCTGTGAGCCGCTGTAGCTAATTATTTGAACCCAAGGAGTGGGATGTAGGAACTTCCAATTTACAGCTGGTGGGTCAGAGTATAGGTGACATCCTGAACTGTCAATTAGTCTCTGAAGAGGGCCATCTTCTGGGGCTGAGCCTTTAACCTGTGGGGTGTGATGCCATCTTCAGGTAGTATCCGAATTGAGTTAAACTTATAGGATCGCTGGTCAGTGTCCACCGGGAATTGGAGAACTGCTTAGTGGTGCTGGAAAAAGCCCATGGGAGCTTTTTAAGAAAGAGCACACTAGGGATTTCCCTGACAGTCCAGTGGTTAAGGTGCTGCGCTTCCACTACAGGGGGTGAGAGTTTGATCCTTGACTGAAGAACGAAGATCTCGCATACCGCATGGTATGGCCAAAAAGATTCTTTTAAGGAGTTTAAAAAAAAAAAAAAAAGAGCACTCTGGCTGCAAGGAGAAGTCGCGACTGGAAATTGCTGACTAGTCAGAGGTGCTGCTGTGATCCAGGGGAGAACTAACGCTGGCTTGGACCAGGGCACTTGCTGGAGGGAAGTAGATGGACTCAAGAGACATGAGGAGAAAGACTCAATAGGACTTGGTAGCAGACAAGAAAGGGTTAGGTGAGGGTTGGGGGGGGGGACAAGGATTAGCCCCTCCAGGTTATGAGGCTGATAAAGTAACCTGGACAGAATAAACCTTTCAGCCTCTCGCCCCTGCTTCTACCTCCCCGACCTTAGCAACACGGTCAGGTCTCCCCATCCATAAAAAAACACTACTTTAACGCTCCTCTTTATAGCTAAGCCTTCCTGCTTACGCCTCACAGCCAAAACATCTCTCTCTGCCTAAGTCTTTGTTATAACTCTAGGGACACAAGGTAAATCAGAGCCAAGAGTAGCCTTGCAGAACTCAAGTTATAGACCTTGGCCTTGCTCTTGACCTAGACTTCTTCCCTCTTTAGTGGGCTGAGGTCCCCACCTGCGTCATCTCCATTTTTCAGGCCTGCTGGGATGCTTGAATTGGTCCCAACTATGGACATCACTTCTTCCTGAGATGGACCTTCTGTCATGCCCTCCCTGTCTCAGAGCAGCCTCTGGGTTCTGTCCTGGTCCCATGCTTGGACAGCACTTGCCAGCACAAGATAGGCACTACGGGCTGAGAGAGACGAAAAGCTGCAACCAGATCGGCAGTGAAGCAACATATCTGCGTCCTTCACTCCAAGCACCTTTGTTTCTATCTCAACACTGAGGCTTTATGGAGGGTCTTACTCTTCTCATCCTATCCTATCCCATCCCTTACAACTGGCCAACTCCAATTCATCTTCCAGTTCTCAGAATTCCCAGGTCACTTCTTCAGAGAACCGTCACTTCTGTTACTAAATCACTGCTAAGTAGCCTTGTTCCCTTCTGAGGATGTAAGCCCTAGGTGGGGCATGGACTGTGTCTCTTTTGTTTGCTGCTGCATTGCAGCACTGGTATAGCAACTGGTGCACAGCAGACATTCAACAAATGAATGAATCCATCAGCTCACTCCCAGACCAGAACTGGACACTTCTACCCCGTACTGAACAGTTATCTCAAACTCACCACACGTGAAAGTGTGAATTCATCAACTTATTCCCAGGCCCATTCCTGAAAGGCAACACCACCTGCCCAGGGCACCAAGCGCTGCAATTCTTGATCCCTCTCTCTCCTTTGAGATCTGATGGCTCACCAAAACCTGTCATACTTGCTTACTTATCTCTAGAATCTACCAGTGCCCTAATTTGACCCTTAACATTTCTCTCTTATGCCACAGTAGCAGTAAGCAACTTTAGGACCTGAGTCTACTTGGGTGACAGACTAAATAAAACAAGTAAACCAGTGATTCTAGTAAAGAATGTAAAGGGCCATGGCAAAAGGCCTAGGGAGCTCAGAGGACAATGTGATTAACATTCTGCCTGAAAGAAATGAGGATGCTTTCACAAAAGAGCTGATAAAATTTCTGGACTCAGACAATTAACTACACAAGGATGTAATATAACCAAATCAAACCCTTCATTCAAAAATCACGAAATGTTTTTTCTCTCCTGTCAGCTGATGCGGATTTAACACAAGGAGATTTGTCTTGGCCGCCACCATAGCCAGCTCCGAAGGAGGAAGAGTTCACGAGGACTCCAATCCTCATGAACCGAGGGGGGAGTCACAGTCCATCTGGAAGCCTGGCCCATACCAGACCGGAGGACCCCAGAGTGAAAGCAGCTGAAACCCAGCTTTAGAACTGAGAGCCAGGTTCCTAGCAGCTATGAGGTGGCTGTGTGGGTGCGGGCAGGGGCCAGGAGGATTACTGCAGGGAAGTAAGTATTTGGAGCGAGGAGGGGGCTGCACTAGGCCTTCCCTCTTAAGTTCCCACCTGGAAACAATGGACAAACACAGTCCTTTGTTGGGGAGACAAAGTGACAAGTGTGTCCACCCCAGGAGAAGTTTCCCCAACCTCAACTTTTGTGCCAAAAAGCACCCTTGGCATACGGAGGAGGAACCAAGTTGGAAGGTGGAGGGTACGACAGCAGGCCTCATCACCAGCCCTGCCCATCCACCTTGCTCCCTCCATGCTATGCAGGATGGACCCAAATGCCTCCCTGTGCTGACCTGAGCCTCTCCTTTCCTCTGTGCTTAGCAACAGGGTGGGAACAAAGGCGGGCTAGACAGGCTGGGGAACACACTTGTGCAAGAGTCCCTGGCTCCTTCAGTCTGCTAGGAGGAAAGCAAGGGCCAGGTGAGCTGAGCCTAAGGTGACAGATCTTTGGGAGAGCCCTATCTGTGACAGGGGTACTCAGGCAGAGGGCTGGGAAGAAGTTTAAACATACAGATGTGAAGTAAGGCTCAAGGACAAGTTTTGCTGTTTGACAAAATATTTTCAGGAACCAAAAGTTTATAGTAGTTAGAAGCAATCCTGTGCAGCTATCAAAATCCAAATCCCATAGCTTCTGCTCCCAAAGCATTTACAGCATGACCTCAGATACTTCACTCCTAATACAGTCTCCCTCCAGCCCCTCTCTCCAGCTCCCTGCACAGCCTCCTCCAGCATCTTCCCACCTCCTGGCTTTTGTTTACAGGCCCCACCTGGACAATGATTTTGTCAACAACAGCTAAGGTTAGAAGGTTCACTCAGTGTCAAGCACAGTACATTGTGTCAGGCAGCCTGCTGAGAGATTCTTTTCCTAATTTTACACGTGAGTTAACCAAAGCTCAGAGGGGTCACATGACTTGTCAGTAAGCAGCAGAACTAGGATTCAAGCCCAGGTGTCTGGTTTCAGACCTTTGAACTGTGCTGCTGCGTCTAGCACCCTGGTGATTGCCATAGGCTCTGCCCACTCCTAGATTCACTACAAGGAACAGAGAGAGAAAACCACATTTTCTAGCTTTCTGGAGCCCAGAGTGCAGCAGAGACCCCGTCCTCTTGAGTGATGGATGCTCCACTCAGGTGCATGAGGCACCAGGACGGCCAGGGGCAGGACCACCTAGGAAATGCATTATGTCCTAGCCATTGGAAGGCACCGCTTTCACAAGTTACCCATGTTTGACCATCTGTCTAGTCAACTGGACATTTGCAGAGACTAGCACAGAGGACACACAGGCACGTTGGAAGACAGCAAGGGAGGTGCGGAGCCTGCACCCTGACCACTTGGTGGTGAAAAAGGCAGGATGTAAGTCAGCCAAGTGGAGCCTCAGCTGGAGGCAGAGGGAAAGAAAGAATGAGCCAGATCTTTGGGGTCCAGGAGCTGGTCTAGCCTGACCACAGCCTGGGAGGTAGAGGCTGCCAGCTCAGTAAACCCTGGTGCCTAACTGTGAAGTTGCTGGTTACTATTGTGGCCAGTGAGCTTAGGGTGCCAAGTGGCTGGGTGAGGGGTGGTGCTATGATTCATTGTTCTTTAAGCAAAGGTACTCTGCAAGGTTTCACCTTTCTTTCTGAGTAGGCTACAGCCTGAGAACCTCTATTTGGTGTTAGGGGAGAGCTTACCTGGATACATTGGTTGTTGCTGTCTGCTACCACGATGCGGCCGCTGCTGGCTGCGGACACACCCTGTAAATTGGTGAATTCACCCTTCTCCCTTCCACGACTCCCTATGGGGAACAGATGGAATGGAAACAGACAAAAATTCACAGAGGTCATTTTGAGCCTCTGGCCCCACCCGTCCTACCCTCTGCCCGCCCCGTCTTGCCCCTTCTGGCTCAGCCCTCGGCCCTGCTGGCCCCACTGGCCCCGCTGTACCAACTCGGAAGACTAGCTCATCCTCAATGGGGTTGTCCTTCCGTTTGCCGCCCGTGCTGTACATGGAGCTGGGCCTTCGCACAGCCTTCTGACGCACGTGGCTGCCCGGGCCGCCGGGAGACTTGACGCGGCGCTTGACGTCGTCCGGGGAAGGTGGCAGGTCCCCAGGGCGCAGGGCACGCACGCGGAAGGGGCTACCGCGCACCGGCTGTCCGTAGAGCAGCACCGAGAGGAGCAGCTCGCCTTCCGTACGCGCCGTGTACACCAGCTCGTACGTGCCATTCTTGTGGTCCACCACGGGAACCGGCAGGCGCGTGCCATCCGGGCCTGTGATCTCCGCACGCAGCTCGGCGCTGCCTGTGCGCACCAGCCGCCCATCTTTGTCTTTGGTGGTGACGGTGAGCGAGGCGGGCTGGCCCACCAGCGCCTGGCGCAAGCCCTCGCCCGTGGCCACTGTCTCGTGTGCAGTGGCACTGGTAGTGAGCAGTGCACCCAGATTGAGCACCGATCTCCGCAGCCCGTCGACCTCGAGGACTAGTTCCAGTTGTGCGTTCTCGTGGGGCCGCTCCGGGAAGGCCTGCGCCGCCAAAGCCGCCAGCCGCTCACGCATGTGCTTGCGCACCAGCAGCACCTCCGGGGCCGAGCCCAGGCGCAGTGCCTGCTCCGCGAAGCTGCAGCTACTGCCGATGTGTTCCTGACCCTGACGCAGTGTGTCTAGCTGAGTCTGCAACACCTGAGGAGGGGTTCCGGGAGGTTTGGGTGAGCAGACTGGTGTAATGGGGGGAAGGCTAAGGAGGGGGTGTTTCCTGTGATTCCTGATGAACTGTACTATGGCATGAAAGAAATACAAGTGGGTGAGTATGGACAAAGGACACAGATGCCCGCAGCACCTACTGACCATGTGAAGAGGTGGAAAGCAGAGGCCAGGGAAGGTGTGCACAGGTGTGGAAAGGCGGGGAAGGCAGCACGCCGTCTCAGGATGGAAAGCGGTGGGAAAGGGTGAGCAGACGCACCTTCTGCTTGGCCCCACAGATGGCCTCCAGGTCGCTGACCAGAGCCTGCTTGCGCTGCTGCAATGCTTGTTCCAAGTCCTCAAAGGCTGAGCTGATCTGGGCCAGGGCCTCTGCCTTGCGCTCCTGCAGCTGCTGGCTGATGCCCCCGACTAAGGCGATAGCTGCGGACAGCTGCGGCAGTCTGGGGAGGGGAAACATCTCATACTGGGGCTTCTTGAGGGTGCCCGCAGCAAGCCTGGGGGCCCTACCGCTGCCCTGGGCGAATTCCCCTCCCTGCATCTCCGTCCCAGGGCCTCTCTTCTGCCCCTGGGAAAGCACCAGCCCAGATGGCCCCGCCAGCCCGCCTCCGCCAGGCGCCTACCGGCCGCGCACCGCCTCGAGCTGGCGCTGCAGGGCCGCCTTGTGCTGCTCCACCACGTCGCGCAGCAGCACAGTGCCATGCTCCCGGTGCTCGCCGGCGCGGCACTCCCCGCACATGGCCGTCTCACAGGCCTCACAGTAAAACTCCATCGTCTGGCGGCATAAGGACTCCAGTCAGGCATCCACTAGACACCAGACTTCTTTGTCCCCTCCCCTCCCCCACCTGCCCTCCTCGCCTCTCACCTTCCAGGTGCATCCCCTTACCTGGACCACTTTACCCAGAGAAATACCCTCTCACCCACAGCCTCTCAGCCCCCGCCCCCGACCTCTCCTGCCCCTCCACCCCAAGTCCTGGCCTCACTGGGCCTGCTTGGGCCCACCTTGCCTTCATGGTTGGGGCAGGAGAGGGGGCGGCCAGCCACTGCGCTGAGGGGGTGGGGGTCCTCGGGGTCGTGGGCCCCATCAGGTGCCTGCTGCATGGCCTCCATGAGGCTGCTGATGAAGAAGTTGTTCTGCAACGCAGAGACGCCCTGCTCGGGGAGGATGGACGTCTGCCGGCACACCGGACAGGACAGTGTCAGGCTCTGGGCAGGGATGTAGTTCTGGAGGCATCTGGCCAGGGAGGAGGGGGCGTCAGAGGTGGGGTGAGGTAGGGGCAGTGCGCCCCTCCTCTCACCCGCTGTGGGTGCCGGTCCCTCCCTCAGGCGTGCTGTTACATTCATCTGGAAACCGCTCTGGCCGGCACACGCACCCTGTCCTGCCAGCAGGGGTAAGAGGCCTCCTCTCTCACAGCTGAGTGGGAACACACCGCTGACGTCTCTCACAAGAGCAGACGTATCCGCATTCCTCAGTGTGTACAAACACAGGTTCACCTTTCACAGGTGTTTACAAACCCTTCTCACAGCAAGTGTGCGACTGCCTGTCCCGACGCCCCTGCCACTAACTCATTAAACATTTACTGACTGCCTACTCTTGCCAAACTTGTGCCAAGCTCTGGGAATACAGAGATAAAGCACAGTGCCTACCTCTAAAATACTTCCAGTTTATAGAGGAAAAAAAGTAACAAAATTAGAGCTTGTAGAAGTAAACTGTGATGATTAAAAGCATGGGTCCTGAGGTGAGGCTGCCTGGGTTCAATTCCCAGGTCCGTCACCTATTACATTATGTGACCCCTAACAAGTTACTTAACTGTTTATGTACTAAGGACACCTCCTTTGTAAGATGGAGACAGTACAGGCTTCACAAAGTATGGAGGATTAAATGTAAAGTACTGACAACGCCTGACTCACAGAAAGTGCTATATATCGTAGACTATTAGTATTTGTTGTTGTTCAGTCACTAAGTCGTGCCCGACTCTTTGTGTCCCCATTGACTGTAGCACACCAGGTTCTCTGTCCTCCGTTATCTCCCAGAGTTTGCTCAAATTCATGTACAGGTATTAGTATTACTGATTATTAATATAAGGAGCACAGGGACTTCCCTGGTGGTCCAGTGGTTAATCTCCCTCTCTCTAGGGGCCCAAGGTTCAGTCCCGAGTAAGGGAACTAAGACCCCATATACTGCAACTAAACAGGGGCACTATAGCTACTGAGCCTGCACGCCACAGCTGGAGAAGCCCATGTGCCCAAGAGTCAGCAGAGTCAGAACAAATACACATTAGGCACACAGAAGATGTAGTAATAAGGAAATCCACAGGAGGGGCAGCTGGCCAAGCGGCGGTGGAGTGGGTAGCCACGAAGGGAAGAGGAGGTGACATAAGCAAAATCTTCAGGGACAAATAATTGTTTGACCAGAGAAAGCAGGGAGAGGAGGAAGGGGCTCCAGATACAGAAGGTGACCAGAAGCAGTACAGTATGACTAGGACACTATAAGCAGTTCGAGGTGGCTGGAGAGGACTCCAAGGCAAGGAATGGTAAGGGAAATCTGGAGAGAGAGGCAGGGGGCAGCTCAGGAAGGGCTCCCGGGTCACACCAAGGAGCTTAGAAGTTATCGCAATAGCAGAAGGGCGTTGCAGGAGCACGGTAGAGCCAGGTTTACACTTTATCAAGCTCCTCTTCACTCTCTCTGTGTAGAAGGTGACTGTGAATATGATGAGACAGCAGACAAGGGGTGGTAGCATTTTCCTCCTTAGCACCCAGCTACCATTTATTAGGCGCCATGTGCCAGGCACTGTACACCTGATGCTTGTTAACAGACTCAGAAAGGTTAGGTGCTCCAAGATAACAAAGCTTGTGAACACGAGAGGCAGATCCAAGGTAATGAATGTGCTTATGCAAGATACTCTTGTAATAGTCTAGGCAAGAGGTGAGGAAGACCTGGATTTAGGCACTAGCAATGTAGACTAAAGGATAACAGAGGATGAGATGGTTGGATGGCATCATTGACTCAATGGACATGAGTTTGAGCAAGCTCCAGGAGATGGTAAAGGACAGAAAGTCTGGTATGCTGCAGTCCATGGGGTCGCAAAGAGTCAGACATGACTGAGCAACAGAACAATAACAATGTAGACCAAAATGGGACAAATTTGAGAAGTGTTTAAGAAGTGCAGCCAGAGGGAGGTGTTGTCTGATTAGATACGGGGAGTGAAAGATGAGCCTGGGTTGACTCCCAGGATCCTAGCTTAGATGACTAAGTGGATGGTGGTGCCATTCACCATGATGAGAAACACAGAAAGAGGACTAGTTTACAGGGAGGTTCAGCCTTGGCCTGGCTGAGTTTACTGTAACACTGGGACATCCAGGCAGAGGGGATCAGTAGACAGCTGGGGAGAAGGCAGGTTAGAGAGGGAGGGAGGCCACCAGCACTCAGATGGCTCCTGTAGCCATGGGAGAGGATGTGATCACCAAGAAGGGGATTACAGTGCCAAGAGCAGGACCTAGCAAATACTGAATGAGGAGAGCAAAGAGGAGCGGGCAGAGACAGAAGGAGAGATGGTGTCAGGGCAGCCGAGTGGAGCAATTCCAGAAGCAGGGAATGAGTAGTCATCAGTGTCAAAAGCAGCTGAGTCAGGTAGGGCAAGGATGGGAAAATGTTGCCAACTGAAGAGTGAATGGGAGGTTGGAAGTCTGAGTAAAAAGGAGGTTGCGGGGTTGGATGGCAGCTGGGAAGGACAGAGGGAAAAACGAGAGTTCTTATCTGTAATGGGAGGCTTGAGCATGTTTATAAAATGACAAGCCAGCAGAGCAGGGAGGGAAGAGACTAGAAGACATGGGACAAGGTCTGGGGATGGGAAAGTGGCTCAGGTTGGCTTGAAGAGGAGGAGTGGATGGACGGAGGAAGGGGGAAATGGAGGTGGCTGTACTTGAGCACCGGGGGCCAAAATTAGGATGTCTAACTTGCCTCTGGCAAGGTTAGCGGCTAAAAGCAAATGAGTGGGCGAAGGCAGGTCCAGGAGGCAAGGAGGCTAGGATTCAGCGCTGAAGGGAAGAGGAGAGGGTCTTACTAGAAACAGACTGATATAGCTGTGTTTGCACATGTGCAAAGTTGCTTCCGTCGTGACCAACTGCTTGAGACTCTATGGACCATGGCCTGCCAGGCTCCTCTGTCCATAGAATTCTCCACGCAAGAATACTGGAGTGAGTTGCAGTGCCCTTCTCCAGGGCATCTTCCCAACCCGGGATTGAACCTGTGTCTCTTAAGTCTCCTGCATTGGCAGGCAGTCTCTACAACCAGAGCCACTGTGTTTGGAGACCACCAATTTGTGGAGGGAAGATCTGACTGGTGCAAAGTTTCCCATATCCCCAGTCTCCCCTCTTATGTTGTCTACACCTCTTGATCTGAATTAACTATCTTATTTATTTAACAACCACTATGTGCCACGCACAGTTCTAAGTGCTTCACAAATATTAACTTATCGGTGACCTGGTTTCCCCTTCAATCTTCTCGAGTTGAGGGTGGTTTTGGTCTCATACTCCACATTCCTCGGGGCCAGAAGGTGGGGTTGAGTCCTCCCCATGCCCCAACTGGAACAGTGCTAAACCCTCCTTCTTCAGATACTTGGAAGCTCAGGCCTCTGTCTACAACACCCCACCTTGCTGTTGTCTCCATGCTTCCCCATTGGCTGAAGTCTTCCTCCTGGCTCACTCTCTTCTTCTATTACTTCCCTCCCACCCTAACACACACTCCCACCCTTATTCTCAATGACTCTGAAATCCACAGAGTAACCCACCCACCATCAAGATTTCTTAGTTCCAGGGACTTCCCTGGTGGGCTACCGGTTATAACTTTGCATTCCCAATGTAGGGAGCATAAGTTCAATCCCTGGTCAGAGAACTAAGATCACACATTTGTGTATGACATGAGAAGAAAAAAAAAAAAATCCCAACTGGAACAGTGCTAAACCCTCCTTCTTCAGATACTTGGAAGCTCAGGCCTCTGTCTACAACACCCCACCTTGCTGTTGTCTCCATGCTTCCCCATTGGCTGAAGTCTTCCTCCTGGCTCACTCTCTTCTTCTATTACTTCCCTCCCACCCTAACACACACTCCCACCCTTATTCTCAATGACTCTGAAATCCACAGAGTAACCCACCCACCATCAAGATTTCTTAGTTCCAGGGACTTCCCTGGTGGGCTACCGGTTATAACTTTGCATTCCCAATGTAGGGAGCATAAGTTCAATCCCTGGTCAGAGAACTAAGATCACACATTTGTGTATGACATGAGAAGAAAAAAAAAAAAAGATTTCTTAGTTCCTAAGCCCTTCACCCCCTTACTCCCAGGATTTGTTCCTCTACTTGACCTCAGCTATCCACTCCCATGTTTCCAGCGCCACCTATGTCTCATCGAGTCTAAAGTCTGCATCTCAACCATTCCATCTAGCTTCCCCTGCATCTGTCTTCCAAGCTCGCTGAATCTGGGGTTTACCCTGCAGAACACCTTTGAACTCATCAAGAACCCCATCCTATGTGTTGCTCATGCTTGGCTTATGAGGGCTTCCTAACTGGTTTCCGGTTTCCACTCTTGCTTCTGTAGAACCCACTCTTCCACAGCAGCCAGAATGAGCTTTGCAAAACCCAATTTATGTCACATTATTTCCCCGCTAAAGACAATCCTCCAGGGTGTCCCACTGCATTTAGAACAAACTTCAAACACTTTCCTAAAACTGCCAAGCTCCCCCATGACCTGTTCTGACTCTTTCCTACCTCACTTCACCCTACTTTCCTCCTTACTCATGCACGACGGCTTCTCCTCCGGTCTCTGAACATGCCCCAATTACTCCTTCCTTAAGGCTTTTGCATGAAACAGTACAAAGATGATCCCCAGGCCTGGAACAATCTGCACTGCCTGTTTCCTTCTCATCCTCAGGTCGTGGATCAAACATCACTTCCTTGGGGAAGCCTTCCCTGATGAATCTCTGTAGACTAGCCCCTGGCCCAACCACCCTCACCTGCTCCCTATTTATTTCCTGGAGAACAGTCCAAACTGTGACTCTCTTGTTTGATTATTTGCTCACCTACTGTCCCTCACTTCTCACTGGAGCATAAGTCTTTGAGAGCAGGGACCAAGGGATAAGTGAATGAGTGATAGTTGGGAGAGAAGGCTCTGCAATCAAATCTGGATTCAGACCTTGACTATTTAACTTGCTGCAGAGCCTTGGAAATATTTCTTAATTACTTAATGACTCTGAACCCTAGTTTCCTCTTCTCTAAAAATGGGGATAATAAAGTATCTGTTGGAAGAATTAAGTAATCAATACATGTAAATCACTTAGCCAGTCCCTGGAAAATAGTGAGCAATCAATACATGGCAGTTATTGTTATCATTTCTCAGGCACTGATTTTTTTTCCAGGAGTGCTCAGTGATCTGGGTGTAGGAGAAGGTGTGGAGACATCTAATTACAGCTCAGATCCAGGATTGGGCTTCTGCCACATGGGTTTGGAAGAGGACAAAGGTATATGGTCTGCATAGGATTCAGAATGGGTAGGAAAGACAGGGAGTCCAGGAAAGAGCGGGTGACTGGGAGAAGAGGGAGCTGTCAAGGGCATTAGACACCTACATCCAGTCAAAGCTGGTGTACTGAAAGTGGAGTGATGGAGCCAAGAGTGGGATGCTGGAGCTTGTGGCCACAGAAGAAGTGGCATTATTTTGGGTGATGGCAAGATCCAGGGTGTCTTTGGGAGGGTGTCTGACTGAAGTGGTATGGAGGGCATCCCTGGAGAAACAGTCAAGAACTAAGGAGCATAGGTAGGTAGAGAAGTCACCCAGGTTGATGTAAGAATAGACAGGAAGGCTGAGACTGTTTCCAGCTGATAAAGAGGAGAGACAGCAGTAGAGGTGGAACCTGAAAGAGCAGGGCTGGAAGGGAAGAGCATCGCTGGGGCAGAGCTGGGTTCAGTGAAGGGTGGGGGACGGGGGTGGAGGCAACGGTGACAAGACCCAGGGATCTGCTAACTCACCGCAGAGCAATAAGGGATGAGGCTGGAGAGGGAATACTGTCAAAATACAGATGTGATCATGCATGAAACGCTTTAAAGGCTTCATGTGGCTCTCAGGCTAAGAACAAAACTCCCCAAGAGGTCCGCAAAGCCCCTCTTGGTCTGAGCTTCAGCTCTGTCCCAAGCCCCTCGCAGCTCACTCGCTACGCTCCAGCCTCGCCGGGCTTCCGCTAGAGCCTCTCACCCCATGCAGTTATTCACGCCACAGGGCCTTCTCATGTTCTGCTTTCTGCTGAAGGCTCTGACCACTCCCTTCACTCAGTTAACTCCCATCCGCCTCTGGATCAGACCTCAGGGAAGCCTTCTCTGATTCTCTAAATTCTAACAGATCCCATCTCAGCACTTCATTTGCAGCACTCATTCAGGGTGCAATATTACATGTATCTCTATCAATATTACATTTATCTGCAATATTACATTTACACCTATAGTCCGGCTGTAGGATGATTTGATTACTATCTTCCTCCTTCACTATACTGTCAGCCCTTCAAGAGCAAGGATCATATCTGTTTCTGCTTATCACTGCTTGCCTAGCACCTGGGACAGGTCTGGTTCGTAGTAGTTGCTCGATAAATAAATATTTGTTGAGTGAATGAATAAGAAGCCCAGAGGCTGGGAGGGGTTGCCTTTCACTCAGTGCCTCAGGACGACAATGAAGATGGGCAGGGAGGATAGACCTAGCTTTGAACATGCTCCCACTGGTCAGAAATTTCTGGTGCCAGAGCTGGTTGAGAGCCTCAGTTCTGTCTGATTTCTCTGGTGATGTTGAAGGCTGCTTCAGGGTTTGGGCAGGGGTACAGAAGGCCTTGTTTTAGGCAGGAGGTGCAGCGTAGTGTTAGGAAACCACTGGTCCTCTCACAGGCCCGAACCTTCATCTCCTGTAGGTCGGGGTTCATCTGCTCCCCTCCATGGGTGCACACATCTCCCTCACCTCTTACAGGTTTGCACACGGCACTCCCTTCTCCAGAGGGCCTGCAGGGTCCTCGTCCCTCCCCGGTCCACACCCCCTCACCTTTCACAGAAGGTGTGCAGACAAGGCAGGACTTTGGGGCACCGGTACCGATCCAGGCAGATGCTGCACACCAGGAACTGCTTGTCCATCGGCTGGACCTCCGGGCCAGGGCTGTCCTCCCTTTTCGCCATGGTGCCCACGGGTGGCTCCTGCCACTCACACCAGCCTGTACCCAGAGAGATGGTCAGCACCAGGGAAGCCGGCACTCTCTTCCTCCACGTGATTCCCACCACCCACAGTCCCCGAAAAGCACTAGCCCCTGCAAGGAACGGAGCAAGGTGAAGTGGTGGACTGGGGGCCCTCTGAGCCTGCTGCTCTGGTCAAAAGCACAGGACTGGGTTTCAAACCCAGCTCAGCCTCTTCCCAGCTGTGTGACCTTGGACAATGCATCTATCCTCTTTGTGCTTCAGTTTCCATCATTTGCAGTTATGGGAATACTAATCCCTACCTGAAATGGTTGCTTTGAGGATTCACACTTGTGTCCATCAAGTGCAGTCAACTGCACAGTACAGGGATGTCCACTTTCACCGACACACCCACTCTTTATCTCCTTTGCCATCCCTAAACCCTCTCTCAGGAGGCTTTTCTGATAGAGTGTCTCTCCTCCGGCCACCTACAGCCCTTCTAGCAGTTCTCTGACCCACCTCCCAGCACAGCTGCCCAGGGTCGCATTCTTCTCCACATCCAATCAGCGTCCAGGTCTCATGGATTCTGCCTCCCAGATATCTTATCCCCTTTACTCCAGATTCACTGATACCACCCTCAGTTCATGCTGCCGCCAGTTCTCTCCAGCGATACAGCAACAGCCTAACTGGTGTCCTTGTCTCCTTGCCTGTCTGTCATCAATCCTCCCAGCAGCCAGAACGAAGCTTCTAAACACAGATTCCATCTAGCCACTAACTCCTCGTTTAAATTCTTTCAATGGCTCTCCATTGTCCAGAGGACAAAGTCCAAACTCCTTAAATTGGCCAACAAGGCTTAGCTTTGTCTGGCCCATACCTCCCTCGACAACCTCACATCTCATGATTCCGTGAGCAGTCACACTGGTTTCTTTTCAGTTCCTGGAAAACTCCTTGTTCTCTTTTGCTTCTGGGCAGTCACATATTCTGTTCCCTCTGCCCGAGATCCTCTTCTAACCCCTACTTTGTCTGACTAATTTCTCGCTTATCTTTCAGGTCTGTGCATAAATGTCACTTCCTCCAGAAGGCCTTCCCTGATTTCCTGAGGTCTGGGTGAGGTGCTGTACCTTTGCATCATTCTGCACCCTGTGTTTCTTCCATCCTGGCCCTTATACACTACACTGTAATTTCTTGGTTTCTTCCACTCTATGCAGAGTTCTTGAAGACAGGTATTATATTTTATTCATTTTTAATCCTAGCACTTAGCACAGAGTCTGATATAAGGATTGGTTTATATTTATTGAAGAAATTCAG
Organism: Madoqua kirkii; assembly: GCA_006408675.1. Classification (NCBI taxonomy): domain Eukaryota; kingdom Metazoa; phylum Chordata; class Mammalia; order Artiodactyla; family Bovidae; genus Madoqua; species Madoqua kirkii. The sequence continues at coordinate 48,638 of SJYC01008552.1, forward strand.
TAACTCAATAACTATTAAGTGCCTACTTTGTACAGACACTGGGGATAGAGTGATAAACAGAACAGATATGGTCACTGTCCTTGTGGTGAAGAGATGGTGACAGATATTTAAAAAGTAAATATATATATATATATATATATATATATATATATATAATTACAAATTTGGGGAAGGGAGTGCTATACAGAAGAAAGGGTGCTATGAGAAAGTTATGAGGTTTCAGTTGGGTGATTGAGGAAGGCCTTTCCAAGCCGGTGACTTTTAAGCAGAACTTTGAGGGGCTAGAAGATAAATGGCAGGGATGAGGGTAGAGGCATTAGGGAGTGAGGGAGGGAATTTATTCCAGGCTGAAGAAACAACATGAAGGAAAGCTCTTAGGCAAAAAGGTCATTGAGAACCCGAAAGGACCACATGGTTAGAACAAAGGAATAAAAGACTGGAGGTAATCTGGGAATGAGATGACAAAGGACCATGATGTTAAGAATCTGAGTTTTATCCCAAATTGGGAGGGAAATGATGCAATTTATAAAAAAAAATAAAAATAAATTTAAAAGCTATTCTGGTGGCTACGAGGACTGAAGAAGAGCCAGGTGGAAGCAGGAAGACCCCTTGGGAGGCTATCCCAGTTCTTTAGGTAGGCTGACGTTGGGTATTAGCAGTGTGTTAGTTGCTCAACGGTGTCTGACTCTTTGTGACCCCATGAACTGTAGCTCTTCAGGCTCCTCCATCCATAGGATTTTCCAGGCAAGAATCCTGGAGTGGGTTGCCATTTCCTTCTCTAGGGGATCTTCTGACCCAGGGATCAAACCCAGGTCTCCCAGTTTGCAGGCAGACTTTTTACCATCTGACCCACCAGCCTATAAGCAAAAAGGTGGACTGAGCTGAGTAATAACCATAAGGTTGAGTCAAAAGGATATCACGATTGACCAGATGTTGAGGGGAAAGGAATAAGGCAATAAGGACTCACAATTTTCTCCCCTGAACAGATGGTGGACTGTGCCCAGAGACAGTGAAGCTGAGGAACTGATTTGGGCCGTTCCATTTTAGCCATATTATGTCTGAGATGTGATAACCCAGGTAGAGTTGTCAAGTAAAGAACAGAATATAGGAGCTCAAGGGAGAGATCTGGACTGGTTTTGAACTCAGAAGCACTGGCATATTAATGATACTTAAAGCAATGGTGGGGTTTCCCAGGTGGCTCAGTGGGTATAGAATCCACCTGCAACTCAGGAGATGCCAGAGACTCAGTTTTGATCCCTGGGTTGGGAAGATCCCCTGGAGAAGGACATGGCAACCCACTCCAGTATTCTTTCCTGGAGAATCCCATGGAGAGAGGAGCCTGGAGGGCTACAGTCCACAGGGTCACAAAGAGTCAGACACGACTGAAGCGACTGGGCATGCACACACACACGGCAATGATAATGGACGAGACCGTCTAGAGCCAGAGAGTGAAGAGTGAAGGAGGACCTAAAGGGATGGGAGGAAGACCAAGAGTGTATGCTGCTGCTGTTGCTGCTACTAAGTCACTTTAGTCAAGTCTGACTCTCTGCAGCCCCATAGTTGGCAGCCCACCAGGCTCTTCCATCCATGGGATTTTCCAGGCAAGAGTACTGGAATGGGGTGCAAGAGTATATGGGATCAAGGAAATCCAGGGAACAGATTGACCCAAGAAAGAAGGAGCAGTGAAAGAAGATAAAGACTGAGGGTATCAGATTTGGGTGTGGTGGAATGGAAGGGGCAGAAGCCAAGTCAGAGTGATGGAAGGATGACTGGAGATGAAAAAATTAACACAGTGGATGTAAACCATTTAAGAGAGAAACATGGCCATGAAAGGAGGCAGAAAGATAATCAGACTACTTCAAGACAGGCAGTGATGAGGAGCAGGCCATCCCTTTCTCTGCCCAGCTCAATGTAGCGTGGGCCTTTCAAAGACAGTGAGTGAATGCAAAATGAATGAATGCAATGGGCCAGTCCAAAGCCCTCTCCAGTTTTGTGGAGGGGCAGGAGAGAGGCTTGGCTGCATGTGTCTCATGTTTATGTGAGGGTGGGCATGGGCAGGGTGGAAGGCATCCCTGTGAGCATCCTCCCCTGATGTGGGCACTGGGACTCTGAGGGTCATTCTCCAGAAATGATGGGTTCTGAATCTGGAGACTTAATACAAAGACAACAACCCAGCAGGAAGAGGACAGACTGAGGGTTGGCGGAAGGAACAGGAGGCCAGGGCCAAGCTGATGCTTCTGTTTGGCAAAGGGGCGGGCTGGAAGAGTAGGAGTGGTCCAGCCGGCCCTCGTTGGGCAGCTGGAAGTCAGGCTCCGCCGCTCTCCACGCCCAAGGGGCTCTCCCAGCCTGTCACACAGGGGCGGGGATTGGGCTCCATCCAGGCACGGACAGCTCCTCCCTCCCTTCCCCTTCCTGCTTCAGTTCCCCACCCAGACGTGCTGGGCACGCAGCCGCTTAGGTCATACCCACTCCCCAACCCCCTCATGCCCCGCCCTGGCCTAAATCGCTAAGCTCCCTTCCTCTCCTGGGCTTCTGCTCCCATCACTCCCATCTCACTGCTCCCAAGGTCCTACAGGCGATGGTTTAATGAACTGTTTATCACAGCAGACACTCAGAAGATCTTGAACTCAGAGCTGAGATTTCACCCTGCTTCCTCAGGCTGCCTACTGCCATCTCTGCATCCCTTATCCTTCCCATCTTTTAATTGAGGTTCTAAAGGTTTCCTCTTTCAGCATTCATTCAGCACCTCTGCTAGGTCTGGGAATACAAAGATAACTAGTCACAGCTTAGCCTTCATGGATTCCACAATCTAATAAATAAGAGTAGGTAGCCGTTCCTTTCTTCAGGGGGTCTTCCCAACCCAGGGATCGAACCCACATCTCCAGCACTGCAGGTGGATCCTTTACCGTCTGAACCTCCAGGGAAACCCAAAAAAACAGATTATTGCAGTGAAATATGGTGGGGGCTATGATGGGGAAGGACAGATTGCTAAGAGTCACCTAACCTAGATCCTGGGCAGGGAAAGAGGGTACTAAAGGTTGGAGGTCAAGCGAATTCTCCAGAAGAAAAGGCCATTCAAGAGCTCTAGGATGGGTAAGAGTTACAGAGAGCATGCCTTTTGCAACAGGAGACTGAATCGAACACTGTGACAGGGGAGGGCTAAGAAATGAGATGGAGTGGTAAGCGGCAGTTAGATCACGATGTTTTGTTGGTCTTATTAAGGAATTTAGACTTTACCCTACACTGGTAGGGGGGTAAGCCTTTATCCAAAGAGCAAAGGAAACCTTTTAAGGGCAGGGTAGGAAGGTGAGAGGGTTTAAGTACAGGGTGAGGGAGAGAATAGAATACATTTTTGACTGCAGTGTGGAAAAAAGATGAAGGGTGTCACAAATAGAACATTAAGAGACTGCCATGATATTCTAGAGGAGAGATGATAGTGATCTTGATTAGTAGAGTAGCAAAGGGGAGGGGACAGAAGTGATTTCCTAGCAAGAAATCACGGAACTTGGTGACCAGTTATTAGATATGAAAAGTAGAGGGAGAATAAAGAATTAGAGATGATTCATAGTTTTCTAGCTTGAAAACTCTGAAAGACAAGCAGTTTGAATGGAGGGTGACAGGCTCAGTGTTTAGTAAAAGGAATCTGAGGTGCCTACAGGACTTTCGAGTGGAGAGATCCAGCTGGCAATTGGAAAGATAAGCTGGAGCCTAGGAAAGAGGTCTGGTCTGGAGATAATGAATTTGGAGTCCTCAGTGTAGACATGGTGCCTGAAGCCATCGAAGTGGATGACATCATCCAGAGAGGGTATAAGATGAGAAAGGAGAGCCTGTGACTGTGCCCCAAGGAACGTCAACACTTAAGGAAGCAAAGCCTACAAACAAGCTGAAAAGATGTAGCCAAAGACGTAGGAGAATCAGGAAAGATATCCTGAAAGCAAAGGGAGAAGACAGCTTCATGGATAAGAGAACAGTCTTCACTGTGAAATGCTGCAAAGTTTCCGTGATCTAAAGCTCTGAAAGAGCTGGTATTAGCCCCAGGGAGTGTGTTTTTTTAAGGGCTGAGGAAAGGAAGGCAGATCCACGGGGCTGAAGAGGAAGTTGATTGTGAGCAAATGAAGACAGCCAGTGCTGATTCCACTAGATCTCTGACATCTGCAAAGGATCTATTTCAAGGCTTTTCAGTTTCTCCGAATTCTCAAGCAGCATCTAATTTCCTCCAGGACATCCTCCTACAACCTCATGGGAGTCCCAGTATACATTACTTACACAGCTGTGAGTAAAGGTGGGTGACCAAGGCATTGTTAAACAGTGGTTGCAAGAAGCCAGTTAGGTTCACTCACTTCTGAAAATGACTTTCTCCTGTTCACTAGCCTCCAAGTGTACGTGATCATTTGAAGCCTCAGCAAAAGGACAAATGCTGCAGGTTACTGTCTCTGGGGTTTCTCTGGAACAGTTGAAACCTCAGAGGAGGTAAAATCTTCAAAGCCAGGGAACCCTTGCAGTAAGATTGGCTAGGAAGGAAAGTGATGGAATTTGCAGTACCACCCTCCTCGCCCCCTACTGCTAGACTGAGTAGGTGAATGAACCATTCAATCACCTGATCAACCTATCAAGCAATCAAATTTCCTGGGACTCTGGACAAGGCCCTTCAAACAGTTACTGGAGACACAATGCAGAAACAGACACACTCCCTGTCCTTTACAAGTTCTCAGACTAGGGTGGGAATCAGACTCGTAAATAGATAGCCTACAATGTAATAAGTGTCATGATATTAACATATTCAAACTACAGTGGCAGCAAAGAGGAGGAAGTATCTAACTCTGAAGGCAGAGGAGGAGAATAAAGAAAGCTTGCAGAAGAAGGGATATATGAACTGGATCTTGGGGGACAAACAGGATAAGTACATTGGGAAAACAGTGGGTCAAGGAATAGAAGCATGAAAAATTAAGAAACATGGACCAGTTGGGCAAGAGAGCAAGACTCAGAAAGGCAGTGGCTGTACTTGATGTTATCATGACCCACTTGAAGTCAGTTTTCTACTTGCCTCTCTGGCTGCTCCTTCACTGCCCATTCCTTATCTGTCTAGTTCCTCAGGGCTTTGTTCTAGGACCTTTTCTCCCCCTCACTTTCATACTCTGGGAGATCTCACCATCTCCCATGGTTTCAGTTACCATCCACTTGCTAATGACTCCCAAAGTCTTATCTCCTATGCAGAAAACTTTCTTGAACCCAGACCTAAATATCTAGCTGTATCTAGGACATCTGTACAGGGATGATGCTAGAGACTGGTCTAAAACTGACTTCACTTTCCCCTAACCTATTCATCTTGCTGCACTGCTTATCTTAATAAAAGCCACCACCATCCATCTAGCTCCGTCAGCCAGAATCCTGGGAGTCTTCTCAATTCCTTCTTATCCTTCAATTTTCAGATATAGGCTATGACTATATCCTTGCTTCTGTTCCTAAATGTGTCCTGGTTAAAAGTCAGGAGATTCAGGGGCTAGTCCTGACTCTCACTAACCTCAGTAATTCAAGGTAAGACTCTGGACAAGTTCCTATTCCATTCCCTTACTTGCAAATTGTGTGTGTGTGTGTGTGGCATATCTTTCTCTTCCCCAAATCTGAGGTTCCCAAGGTTCTCTGTCCAGCCAAAGGTCTCTACAGATTGTAATATGTGTCCATGATCATATTCAACCTTGTACAACCTTGAGTATTTGATTTCTGGTTTTCACAGCAAGGCTAGGTGTGTTAGACAGTGGTTGTAGTTGTCAACCTCTCTTGCTGAGTTGAGGGCACCAATGACCCTCCTTCTGAACACCCTCTACCCTAGCCTAGCAAAATGATTTTGCTCTCTTTTCCTGAACACAAATACTATACAAACTATGGGCCTTTGCTCAGGCTCTTCTCTCAGCAAGAATGCCATTGTCCCCTGAGTGGCTGAGGCAGCACCTGGCACACAGAGGTGCTCAGTATATGTTGGTGACAAGAGAGCCATGTTTAAATCACTGCAGTTCCCTCTCACCAGACAGAGAGGCAAAATCAAAGGCAATAACATGACAAGGGAACAAAGTCTTTTCCTTGAAAAAAGACCTCCACTCAACATAAAGAAGCTTCCCCATAGCAGAAGGTAGTAAGTGCTCTGTCACTGGAGGCATACAAGCCAAGGGAGGCAGGGCACCTGTCAGGCCTGCAGCTGATTCCAATTCTGCAGCAAATCACAGCTCTGCTTAGGGGATGAATGGGCACTGATGAGCTGGACAGACAGGCAGGGAGAGAGCTGTGAAAAAGACCTCTGCACCTGCTCCAACCTCCCAGATCTCATCTTCCTCCAGGGGCCAGTCCTTATTTATGCTTTCCACATCAGAGACCCTCGCACAGGAACAAGCCCAGGGCCGGCCTTTAGCGGACTGACTTCCCTGGGGTGCAGCCTGCCCCTCCAACCTGCAACCATCTGTCCCTGCAGGATTGCAGCCCATGATCTGAAGCCAAGTCCAGAAGGGAGGAGGCCAGAACCAGGGAGAAGCCTGGGGTCGTCCAGGCGGGGCCCTGGCTGCATGGGAAACAGAAGAGTCCTTTCCTACAAGAAACAGCCTCCGGATGAGCTGCCCGTCCTGAGACCAGGGCTAGAGGAGGAAAGGGTGTCCTCTATACCCGCCGATGGGCCTCTAGGTGCCTGAGGACGGAGAGGGTAGCAAGGGGTGGAAGTGTCTGCACCAGGGAGAAAGGAACCCTCAGACAAGCTGGGCCACTAGATTCCAGAGTCCCACTCAGCAACCCCACCCGCACCCCCACCCCTCATCATCCTCGGCCGCACTGTTCAACACCCTCCGCCAACATACACAAGCTCCCAAACCCTGCGCTCTTCCAAGGAACCATCACCCATCCACCCGCGCCTCCCCCCTCAAACATGGACCTCACGTGAGCAGCCACAGCCCGAAGAATCCCCCCACAGCTCTCACGGACAGGGACACGCCTCACGTGGACAGAGACAAGCACAGCTTTTGAAAAGCATCTGTGCCCCCACCCACAGCCACTCGGACAGACACATCGCCGCTCCGACCCAGACCGGGACCCGGGCATACAGGAACCCAAACGCACCCCTGGGGGCCGCCCGTCGCACTCACCGCTGGGAGGGCCGAGACAAGGACTGCGGCCACTCCGAGGGGCCCGTGGCGCTGCCCCTGCTGCCAGCGCCCGTCCGCCCGGCCGTGCCAGCGGCGCCGCCCCACGGCCCGCGCCTCCGCCTGTCCCCGCGCCGGCGCCGCCGCCGGACCCGCCGCACAGGCCGGAGGGAGGGGCCGGGGCGGGGCTGCGGACCAGCCGGAGGAGGGGTCGGCTGGGAGGCCTAAGACCCACCCACGCCCCGCCCGCCGCCGCGGAGGCCCCGCCCGCCCCTACCCCACCCGCTCAGGTCCCCCGACTCCCCTGAGGCTCCTGCAGGAGGTGGCTCTGCGGTCGGGCTGGGCAACCCTTGAGCACGAGCCCGGATCCCGGATCCCGGATCCTCGATCCCCGCCAAGCTGCCTCTGACTCCCAACGGTTCCAGGAAAGGGCAGCGTAGTCGGTCTCAGGGACTGGGCGGACGCTTCATTACGAGAAGGCGTCTGGGCAGCAGGGTTTTCGGACTCTGGAAAGTGGGGAAGGGCTGCCTCCTGGAGGTGCCCTTCCAGGCTGTCTGGGGGGGCTCCTACGGACTATGCTAGTGTGGTCTCTGCTGAGCGGGGGGAGACAGGGATCGCCTGTGCCTCGGCGCGGATCTCTCGGCGACGGAAGAGCCCCAAAGTGGAAGGGCAGTACCCAGAGCTCTGGGAGATGGGGCTGACGGCCGAGAAAGATGGGGCTTGATTTGGCTCAAGGTGCCTGGTTATCCCTCAGGAGCCCCCTCGTGAGGAAATTATGGTTCAGACCATCCAGAGACTCCCTTCCACCATCCAAAACCAGAGCGATTCTCAGAATCGTCGCATTGTGGAAAACCAGTCCCGGTGGAAAATAATAAAAAGTGTAACTGTTAGCAGGGACTGCTTATTATGTGCCAGACACATAACGCATCACCTTAAATATATGATCTTCTTTACTACTTATCATCTTAATAGGTAGCTTCTTTTATTAGCCATGTTTTGCAATGGAAAGAACTGACGGCCCTCGGCTCCCCAGACAGTAACCCTGTTCACTCAGGTAGGAAGGGCTGGAAACAGTGTTTGAGTTCTGCTTGTAGGTCTTGGCTCCAGTCACTTGGAGCCTCAGAACGTTTCATGTCGAAGTATCCCAGTGACCCATAAGCTGGGGTGTATGTGGACCACCCCTCAATAATCAAACTTGTCAGATAACTGCAACTTTCAAGGTAGACAGTGCAGAATTCTGGAGCATTCGTTGGCCAAGGGATCTAGGGCAACGGTACCTGGACCCTCACTAACGAAAATGCTGTTAGGGAGCTTTCTTGCAACACACAAGGTTCAGGTTTGTGCTCAACATCTGGGTGCAGCAGGGACCCTGGGAAGTGCCTTGACTTTTCACCTGCCTCAGTTCTGGCACAGGTGCTCTGGTGTCTGTGAATGAGCCTCAGGGTTCATGACTGCTCTGTAATTTGGGGCCAGGGCTAGGAGACTACCCAATATGAGGTGACTTGGGTCTGTAGAACACTATCTTAAGCCTCACAGACATCTTTCCTCAACCCTAAATGCCCCTCATGCCATCAAATTTCTGCTAAGGCCTCAACAGCTCACTGTACAAAGGGCAAAAGTCCTTAAGCAGCCTGAAAACGCTCAGCACGGTCTGCTAGCTTGCCTCTGTAGTCATCCTCTAGCCATTCCCCCTTGATTTCTGCCAAGCTACTTCCTCCCAATTCCTACTCAGGGCCTTCACATACACTGACGTCTTTGCCTAAGATGCTCTTCCCCTTACACTTTACCCGGTCATTTAGTTACCCTCAGTTCTCAGCTTTCAAGTTGACATCCCCACCTCCATCCATCTAGGCTCCAACCAGCATCCATCCTCTGTGCTCACATAGCTCCCTGCACTTCTGTATCCTAGTATTTATCATTGTATTGTAGTTGCCTGGTTACCTGCCTCTATCCCCCACTAGGCCGTAAGCACTGTGGGCAGGGACCGTGTTTTATTCCCTGATGTCTCCCCAGGGTCTAGCAGCAGCAAATAAAAGCATTCAGTACAGTAAATATTTGCTGTATGAATGAACAGATGATGGAGGTCGGTAGGCCCAACCCCCTCTGAGCCCTGTGTTTTAAGATACACTGCTATCCTGGCACAAGCCTAAAGGGCAAATAAAGCTTTGGCTCCTCCTGGGGCTGGGGGAGGGGACTAGGCTCTCCAGAAACCTGTGACTTCAGCTATCTGGCTCCAGCTCTCCTGAAATGGCAGGATTTTAATGTATGATTAGACTGAGCATTTATCCACCCAGACCACCCTCCTAGAATCCCCACAAATTGACCTCACTGGGCCTGCTTTTATGAAAGGTTTATTCCTAGTGCTAGGTCCCAATCTTCCAGGGCTCTAAGCACAATTAAACTGGGTGGGCAGGTGAGAGGAGACCCATTCAGATGCACGGCCAAAAATGGGGCTCCCCATATCCCCACCCTTTTGGTCCCAGTCCCCTTCTCTGCAATGGGCACGCATTGAGGAGGGACAAAGGGTACTGGAGGCAACATCATTGGCCCAGGGGAGCCCAAGAAGAGCTGCCATTGGCTGACAGGGCCTTTTGAGGCTCTGCCATTGGTCAGGGGGCACACCCCAGAAACTGGGGATAGGCCTGAGGAGTGATGCCATTGGCCAGGGATTGGTTTTGTCATAGCCTTTGGCTGTGGAGTGAAAGGAAAAGATCTGGGAATGAAGCCCAGTGGCCAGGAAGATAAAGGACAGGGCTGCAGCTGCTGGGCCTGCAGGCCCCCTGTCAGGCCCCAGCCAGGGAAAGGGAACCCAAGCCAGAGTGCAGGTGGCAAGGGATGTCCCATGTCCAAATCTCCCCCACCCTGGGACTACCCCTCCCGATGTCCTTCTTGATAGCCAAGTTGGGCTGGAGTGGCTCACTGCTCCTCTAGCCAGGAGGGCTTCTCAGCTCCTGGAGGTCGCAGCTTGATGTTGAATTGCTGCAGGGTCTGCTCCAGTTGTTTCTGGTTCCCAGCAAAGTAGGCGGACACGGCATTGTGGAAGAGCAGCAGCTGCTTGTGCATCACCTTGATCTGGGGGTCCAGCAGGGTCAGCTGAGACTGGACTCAGACACCCTTTCTGAGGGGCTATGATCCTGAACTCAGATCAGGGGCACATGGACTCTGCTCTGATGGTGCTTTTGGAGTGGGTGCTGAACTCCACCAAGAGAGTCAAGGGATAAAAGCCTTGTAATAGAAGAAACCTAACTTGACTGGCTGGGCCAGGGGTTCTGGCATCTAAGCTCAAGGGGTAGTTTTTTCCCAGTTGTGTTCTTGGGATCAGCAGCCAAATCCTCTAATAGCAAAGGGCCAGGGATCAGAGGGAGGGTGATAGGGAAAGGTCCAGGGATTGAGTGGGCTGGGGGATTTTCCCAGTCCTTAGCCAGGATGCATTTCCCCATTCAGTGATGGGGAGTTTGAGGGGAAGGTCAGAGGTACAGATGGAAAGGTGGGCTGGGTCAAAGGGGTGGGGTTAGCACCTTGTTTTCTTCCAGGAACTTGAGCTTGATGGCCACATCTCCCCGCAGCTTCTCATATTTGTCCCGATGGGCCTGGAAAGTGGCCTGGGCACTCTCGAGTCGACCACGCGTCCCTGCATCCCGGGGGCCTAGGCTCAGCTCCTCTAAGTCTGTCCGGTAGGCATCATATTCCAGCCTGGGAAGGGGGTGATATGGGCTGGTCTCCACCCCTATGCCCTCCACACATACTCTCCTACTTTTCTCAATTCTTTTGCCCCTAAAGCTCAAACTTTCACCCATGCCAGCCAGCTCCCAAAACCCTAGGCCCTGCCAGTGCCCACACCTGGCAGCCTCATACTGTTTGACAGTCATGAGAGTGTCTTCCATGGTCTTGGTTACCAATGTGTTGATGCTAGAGACAAAGAAGTTCACAGCCCCTAGCAATGTCTCTCCGTTCTTGCACAGCAGCTTCTGCGTCTCTGCATTGTAGCCAAATTCCTCCTGGCAGAAGGAAGGGACAGGCCTTGAGTAACAGTCACCACCTGACTGGAGCTAAAGGGCCCTTCCTCCCCCTCCTCTCCCAGGAGGAAACAGCCAATGACACCGGAACAAGTCAGGACTGTCTCCAGCAAGGCTCTCTTAGCCAGAAAGTGGGGCCACCCTGGGGCTGGAATGTGGGAGTGGGGGTGTCTGTTCACAGGACTGGAATAGGGAAAGCTAGTGCAGCAGGCAAGGGAGGGGCTCTGATTAGGCTGAGCACAGAAGGCATTCTCGTCAGTGCAGAGAAGGGTTACTCGTGAGGCACCTAGTGTGCCGCCGCCCCCACCACCTCCCACTTCTGGGCCTCTGTACAAACCCTTAGGCTGCCTCCACAGGTGAGTGCTGCTGGGGGCGGGGCTGGGCCCACCCTGGAGGGGTTCTCCCTCTGGGCTGCAGGAGGGAGGGAGGGAGGGAGGCTGAGGGGTGACTGCCTGGGAGGGCCCGGGCCCAGTCCTCCCACCCTCTTTGGCCTGGCCGAGGCACCTGGAGCTCTGGGGACTTCTGGCTGAGGTCAGCAAAGGCGTCCCCCAGTGCATGCTGGGTCTGCAGCAGGCTGTAGAGGTGGGCTGTCAGTGCCCGGCCCAGCTGCAGGACACTCTCATACTTGCGCTTCGTCTCACGCAGCAGCTCAATCTGCAGCTCCGCTCCAGGTCCACAGTCCGGGAGCCTCGGCCAAATCGCTCTGATAACAGCTGCTTTGTGCACTAATGGGAAGTGGGGGAGCAGGTCAGAGACCCTAGTACCCTGCCCCCGCAAAAGGCACCTACCCCAGCATCCTCAGCCAGAGCTGGGATATTAGGATCTTAAAGATGGGGAAAAGGTACCAAGGCCAGTTTGGGGGAAGGGAGAGGTGCTTGAATCCCACCTTATATGTATTGATGCCCCATTTCTTGACGATGTCGAACTTCTCTCCAGCGATGCCCCGAGCCACCTCATCTCCAGGGCCAGCAGGAGTAGCATTGTGAGATGGATGGCGGCCAGATCCTAAAGGACCAAGTTCTCTGATACCAGTTTCTCTCAGATACAATCAGACACCTCTGTGGTTCCCCCCACCACTCCCCTCTCAGCACATGAAATGACTTCCTTGAAGGAGCAGAAGCTAGAGACAATTAGATTCTCTTACTCACTAGGAGAAACTTATACATCCTGCCATGAGACCCAAATCCCAATACACATTGGCCTCTTCTTAAAGTGAGGGTTGGAAAAGGGGGGAAGAGGGAGTGGCATGTGTACAGGGGTAGAGGAAACAGCAGGAAGTAGGCCCAGTACGGGGTGACTGAACATGGATGGTGAATCCAGCAAACAGAAAACCCGGCTGACAAGTCCCATGTTGATTCTAGTCAGTGTGAGATTCACAACTGTTTGTTCTTCTAAACGTTAAGAGTCAAATTAAAACTCTGAGAAGCCTCACAAAATTCCAAATCAGACTCAGGCTCTAGAGCAGGTTAGGGGGAAGGAGAGCTGTGAAACAGAGTTCTTTGCTTGTCTTAGGCAGTGACAGCAGGGAAAGGTACAAGTGGGGCTAAACTGCAAGTGGGAGCAGGACAACTCTGGGAGTTTGCTTTGGGCTGAGGTTCCATAAGGTTCATACTAGCAGAGATTCCAAGACCTCCAAACAAAATGCAAACCTTCTTAGACATAGTCTGTACTTCCATAGTCTAGGGCTTCCCTGGTGGCTCAGATGGTAAAGTGTCTGCCTACAATGCGGGAGACCTGGGTTAAATCCCTGGGTCAGGAAGATCCCTGGAGAAGGAAATGACAACCCACTCCAGTATTCAAGCGTGGAAAATCTCATGGACAGAGGAGCCTGGCAAGCTACAATCCATGGGGTCTCAAAGAGTCGGACATGACTGAGCGACTTCACTTTGAACTTTTGATGCTCCCTGGAACCATCCCTCTCCCCATCTCCCTTCAAGCACCCTGTCCTGTTCTGATCATTCATACCTGTGGGGATGAGTCCATCACCAGAGCCCCCATAGCCACCAGACACAATGCTGGTTTCATTGAGGTTGGGTCCTGACACCATCACCTCTGGAGGTCCTATAGGCCAGAGAAGAGGGGGCTTCAGGAACATAGGGGCAGCTGAAGTATTTTGGGGGTGAAAACAAGCTTGGATTGAAGCATCATAGAGAGAGCACACAAGGGAAGTCTGCACAGAATCAGAACAAAAATTTGTAAAAAGATTGAAAGGAGTTAGGTAAGTTAGGGGAAGGCTACTGGAACAGAGGTGAGAGCTTAGGGTTTATGAGTTGCGATTCCTCAATTGAAACAATATGAAGAATCAAACAGAAGCACCTGCTCCAGCCCATCATCCTCAGGAAGCTGCCCAGCTTCACCGTTCCCATGGATGGGGATCTCCATTGTGGCTGCCTTCCCTAGGATCCCGTCCGTCATGGTGAGCGAAGGGACTGGAGTCAAGGTCTTCACCCCAGCGCCCTGCAAAGCCCAACACAGACAGCTCTGGAAACTGGCCAGAACTCCAAAGAGGAAAGTCTCCCCTACCATTTCAGAGGTTGTCCCAGGGCTTCAGAGTTCTGGGGTTTGGCCACCACTCTTCCCTGAACTCTTGTGTATTTCTCCCCTCCAAGGTGCATATTTGTACACAGGCAAACCCAGGCCTCAGGTGTGCCTGACCTGAGGTCATGTCCCCATGAACCCCTCACCCTACCAGAACTCCGCTGATTATTCACGTACTCAATCACTCTACAGACATATAATGAGTGCCTACTATGTGTCACACACTATCTCAGACAATGGAGATACAGCAGCGAACAAGAGAGATAAAGTCTGTGATCTCAAGAAGCTCATCCCCATGCAGGTGTTTCTCTCCATCAGGAGATTAACCCCTTTCCCCGAGCTCCGGTGTCTACTCCCATTCAGGTATGTACGCCACCGTTTGGCTGTTCACACTCCTTTCATGTGTCTTCCCCTTTCTAGCAGGTGGTCTCCCCTTCCTCCATCCCATGCACCTCCTCTTCCTCGGGCCCTGCCCCCCAGGCCTTAGTTATATCAGTTGGTCTAAGTTCTCGACCTCTGGGAAAAACCTCTTTTTTCCAGGACATAGGTAGGTGATCCCTTCCAAAGTCAGTTTAGTTTCTCCAGGTGTGTGAGTCTCCGCCCTCCCCCCCATGCACCTGGGCATCAGGTGTGTCCTCATCCTTCCCCAGGGCTCAGAGGCATCTTGCCCTCTGGTCAGGTTCGTGCATTCAACTTGCCCTCGCCCATGCATGTCCCTCTCACCTCGGGCCGGGCCGCTCTTCCCCTCAGGGCGCCAGGCCCGGGCCGCGCGGGGACCTCCGGCTCCAGTTCCCGTCGCGGTCCTAGCAGCAGGTCAGGGACTCGGCGGAAGTGACGCCCCTACCCGGGCAGAAGAAGCCGGCCACGTAGCAGATTATGAGGGCGGAAGTGATGTTGACATCTGGGGCGGGGCGATCCTGGAGCCAACCCTTCTGTCCCTAGGGAGCTATGAGACGTCACTTCCGGGGCGTTATCGAGACGCTGAAAAGGAAATGACCTGGAGCCCACGCTGGTGGCGTGATGGAGCAGCAACAGCAGCAGCAGCAGCAGCAATTGAGAAACGTGAGTGGGAGCTAAGTCGCTTTAGGGCCATGCGTTCAGCTAGCATCCTTGTCTGCATAGCGGGAACCCCAAATAGCCAAGCATCTGAGGGCTGGGAACGTCGGGCCGTGGGGCGCGGTCCTGGGAAAGCTCGGGCGGCGCGGCCTTAAATTAAGATGTGGCCCCTCTTCGCTGAGTTCGTTGTCCCCCTTCCTCTCAGCTGCGGGACTTCCTTTTGGTCTACAATCGGATGACGGAACTCTGCTTCCAGCGCTGTGTGCCCAGCCTGCACCACCGAGCTCTGGATGCTGAGGAGGTTAGGTGGGGAACTGAGTAGGGGAATTACCCTCGATCCTCAGAGTTAACAGTAGACTGCTTCTCTCTTCGCCACTGCCCCTGTCTCTGGCCACGGCCTTTCTATGACCCTCGCCCCTAGGCTGGAGTTGCGGCAGGACTCCTTTGACTTCTGCTTCCATCCTGTTCCTTCCAGGAGGCATGTCTGCACAGTTGTGCCGGGAAGCTGATCCATTCTAATCACCGCCTTATGGCCACTTATGTGCAGCTCATGCCTGCCTTGGTACAGCGCCGCATGGCAGACTATGAGGCCGCCTCAGCTGTGCCACGTGCTGCTGCTGAACAACTGGAAACCTCACCCTCCGGCAGCTCGCCGTCCGCAAACCTCGGGAAAGGAGGCGCTGGGTGAACCCTCAGATTAAAGGAGCCAGTGCACCTAGGGCTGGTGCAGCCTGTGTATAGCAAGTGCGGAGCTGTCCGAGAGCTGGGTACTGTTGCTCCTTTTCTTGGAGCTAATAAACCCACTTGTCCTCTGTTTGGTTTATATTCTGGGCAAGGAAGTTTTGCCCACATTGTTGGCACCATCTTTATTATCCAGTCAGTTAGTGCTTCAGCCTTGGAAGCATAGAAATTGAGAAATTGCCTTCTGTATGTAGAAGGAAAGCTTATAACCAGGCATCTGGTTAAAGCAAGGTCTGAGGGTAAAATTTTAAGATTGGTAATAGCAACAAGTTGATTGCCCCGATGAAAGAAAATGGGAACTCTATCTAGCTGTCCTTAAGTCTGTCTGACTTAAGCTCACTTGGAGATATCTTGGAAAACAGATTAAGAATCCACAGGGCTTTTAGCCATTACCTCCTGGGAAGTCAGTAGTGTCAGACAGAGATGAAACCTTGTAAGAATTCAGGGGTGTTCTGGAACATCAACCACTTAACATTTTCTGTCTTAGGATGAGCAGTTAAATCTTTAAAGAAAATTTGTGTTCTTGTCTTCAGGAGCAGTCAGAAAGGGGAAAACTTGTGGAACCATATTCTTCAATACACTCAGACTTGAGGGATAAAAACCTAAGGAAGAAGTAGGTGGTGATGGTTATGAAAAGAAAAGGGAAGAAAGTCAAATCTTCAGGACTTCTTGAGTGTTACCTTATGTCTCACTTCTTGCCTATAATCTAACTCCATCTCTTCCCTGCCCCTACGTGTTCCCACTGTGCCTGTTCTGTGATTTCTAATTCCACGCCCTCTGTTCTTTCCTTATTATTGCCCTCCGTGGAATTTACTTCTGTATTCAACAATCTGATTAGCCTAACAACCCATCACTGAGTTTTCTTGCCATTCTTATGTCCTTTTTGTGTCATTCTAGCTGTTTTAACTTTCCTTCTGTTTCTCCATATCTCGTGACCATGTTTTATTTTTAAAATGGAAGTAGTTCTTGGACACTGGCTCCCACGGTAACCTTTTTTTTTTTTTTAAGTACAACCACCCACAAAGCAGATATTTTCACCCCTGTACATATCAGGATGTTGAAAATGCAGATCTGACTTTAAAATCCATGTTTTCTTTACTCCACCAGGCTGCCTTTCAAAATATCTTTTGAGTACCCATTTTGTATAGGTTCTGATGTAGGTATTACCCTCACTGAACAGGTGAGGAAGCAAGAATTCAGTATGTACCAGAAGCCCACCTTATACACAGTTACCTGTGGAGAAAAGTAGCTCTCTTTATCGGAACAAATCTTGTACAGGTTTATTAAGAACCTTTCTTAACAAAAAAGTTGTTGACCGGGAGCTTTCCTATTAAGTGGCCTCATGTTTGCCCAATAAAGTCTCTTGGAAAGTATAAATGCAGATGAAACCGCTTGTGAATTTCCCAAGTCCCAGAGATGGGAATAGGGGCCTGGAATACTGTGGTGATGGTCGAAAGATTCTTCTACATCAACATTTATGTATATCCTTGCAATAAACTTCTGATGTGAATTATCTGTGTTCCCATGTCACATAATTGAGTAATTGCTAGAGAAGGCTTAACAACACAGATCTGACTCTTAATGCCTATGTTCTTTTTTTGCCTTTGCTGGGTTCTTAGTTCCCTAACCAGGCAGTGAACCCCTGACCATAACTACTAGACAACCAAGGAATTACCAAGTCTATATTCTTCGAAATTCCACAGTTCATATTTGTTTGCTCATCTGCAGTCATCCTTTCTGTAGGCATGGAAAAATAAGTGTTTCTCAATCTGATCCACCAATTAGTTACTTAACTTTTCAATCTCTTTTGTGTATAAATATGTTCAATACTTATGAAAAGAACCTTATTCCTACTTCCATCTTCTACTGTCACTGAAGTCTCCCTCAGGTCTTGGCATAAGAAGCGTTAGCCATTGGCATAATGAGAGCAATGTGACATTTCAGGCACAACACAATGATAAACATTGATCAAGCTTTATCATTTTTTCACAAACATACTTGAGACAGGGTTATTCTTGCCATTGTGGCTTTAGAACTTAACTGCCCACTCAATTGTCAAGTCTGATTCCTTTGGGCCTATTCAACTGTACCACCCTCTATTAGAACTTACTTTAATAACTGCCACTCTCCTACTTTCGTCTATTTAGACCTTCGTCTAGTTAGACCTTCGTCTTCCTATCCATCCCTTGATATTTTAAATGTTACACAGACAGTCCATTTGGTGTTTCTGTCTCAGTTCCTTGGCCCAATCTCCAGTGATTTCTGCTCTGTCTTAGCCACCCTTAGTTATATGCTGGCCATTGTCATCACCCTAAACTGCTCCATCTCAAAACGCTGTTGTCTTATTTCCTGACTATTCCTTCCACTTTGTTTAATCAGCTATTCCTTTACCATTTTTTTTCCCATTCTATTCATTCCTTTGGAATAGGCTGAATTTCCTTTCATCTCTTTGTTGGACTTTGATAAAAATGTGCCTGCCTTTGGACATCTAAAAACTGACCAAGGGGCACTTCTCTGGTGGTCTGGTGGCTAGGACTTGATGTTCCTGATTCAGGGAGCCCGGGTTCAATCCCTGGTTGGAGAGTTAGATCCCATGTGCCACAACAGAGTTTGCATGGCTCAACTGAAAAGTCCCACATAGTGCAGTGAAGATCCAAGATTCTGCATGCTGCAACTGAGACCCAGCTCAGCCAAATGAAAAGCTATGGGAAGGAGCCACCCCTCCTCACCCCCTGCCCATACACACCAACCCCAGCTGTGCTACCTACCACCTACAGGGGATTCTGTCTTCATACTAAAGAGCAGACACAGAGACTGGGAACAGACTGCAGAGATAATGTTCATGTCGAAAGAATGAGATTTAAAAAAAAAAAAAAACTGCCCAAGGAAATCACTATAGAGCAAATTTTTATCACTATGAATCCATGTGTGCTGCGTGTACTTAGTCACTCAGTTGCATTCAACTCTTTGTGACCCCATGGACGGTGGCCTGCCAGACTCCTCTGTTCATGGGCATTCTCCAGGCAAGAATACTGGTGTGGGTTGCCATGCCCTCCTCCAGGGCATCTTCCCAACCCAGGGGTTGAACCCAGGTCTCCCACATTGCAGGTGGATTCTTTACTGTCTGAGCTGCCAGGGAAGCCCATGGCTAACTTCAAATGGAGCCTCTGCCCCTGTAATCCCACTAGATTTTTCTAGTCATCTCTCCTGTTCCCTGCAGTGACTATTTCAAACCAATATTCTTAAGCCTCTTATCCCCACCATTCTGTTCCCTTTCTGCAAGTAACCTTATATATTTACTTCATAGGCAAAAATGGAAGCTATCAGTTAGGAGCTCTGATAACAACTCGCAACTCGTAACTTGGTCACCCATCTCCATCTGCACCATTCTCTTCTTTCCCTCCCATCTAAACAGGACAGGCAGCCCTCTCAAAGGTCAGTGCCAATGCCTGGGCCCTGAATCCTAGTCCTTCCTTCTTTGGAGACCTCTGACTTTTCCCCACTTTACTAAATTCTTATCATAAGTGTCTAAATATGCTGAAGGCTCCCGTTAAAACAAACACACCCCTCTATTTCCCAGGTACCATGTACTTTTTTCCACTTTACAGCTGAACTTCTCAGAATAGTTGGATAGTAATACTTGGGTCCTCTCCATTCCCACTCCTCCCACTCTATTTTGACTTCTGTAACCTTTATTGAGGAGAAGAAAATGGCAACCCACTCCAGTATCCTTGTCTGGGAAACCCCATAGACAAAGGAACCTGATGGCTACAATCCATGGGGTTGCAAAGAGTAGGACACGACTGAGCACAGCATAGCAACCTTTACTGAAACAATTCGTGAGCTTACCCTAGCTCACCGAGTGACCTTCATATCCCTGAATCTAGTGGCTATTTCCCCAGCTTACTTCATTTCTCAGTGGCATCTGGTACAATTGACTAGTTCCTCATCAACACTCGCTGGTGTCTGTGATTCCATTCATGGTTTTACTATTACCTCTGGCCACAGCTTCTTAGCCTCCTTTGTAGGATTACCTGCCTCCAACAATAAATCTAAAAGTTTCTCTAGGTCCTGTTCTTTCTCATTCTAATTTTTCTGGGATTGTTTTATCCTCAGGCAGAGCCCTAGTTACTGATGACTCAGATCTCTCCTCTGAGCTACTTGATTGATGTCTCCACTTAGGTGTTTCAAAAACATCCCAATTCAACATGTTTTCTGATAAGTTTTTCCTCCTAGGCCTGGTACTCAACCAGTTGCAGAAACTAGAAACTTCACTCACCCCTTCACTCAACTGCCAAAATCCTATCCGATTAAATTTCTAAAAATCCCTTGGTTCTGTCTGCTTCTCTTCATCATCACAATCTCTCACCAGGATTATTGCAATTCCTGCTTCTCATACTCACTTTTGCAGCCCTCCAGTCTATTCTCCATGCCCTAGCCAGAAGACACAAACTGATGCTTAAGACCTTGCAATAGCTCCCCATTTTTAGACTAAACATATATTCTGTATGTGACCTACAAGGCCTTGCATAGTCCAGCCCTTGCCTATCTCAGCTTAATCTTGTCAGTAACTGTCAAACACTGGGCAGGTAATACTGTTCGCTGAATTGAATCGAAATGAACCACACAGCTCACTCTCTGTGTGTCCTAACCACTCTGGCCTTTCATTCCTCTAACCTGTCATACCTGATGCCTCTGTACCTGTTTGCTGACTCGCAGTGCTTTCCCCCTTTACCCACCTCATTTCTACACATTCTTGAGTGCTTAGGTCACTTTCCTCGAATAACTCACCCCAGACTCCAGCTCCCATAAATGCTTCTGGTTTGGGCTTGTAGTGCTTGTACACTTGGTAATTATAAACCCCATGAGGTCAGAGTCCTTGTCTGTATTGCTCACCATTGTATCCTTATCACCATGCCTGGCACATAAAAGTACTTGATAAATATTTGTTGAATGAGTATTTTTCAGTCTCTCCCTAGCTCAAGCAACTATTTATATAATAAGAGAAAGGCTTTTAATCAAAAAGGACAGCAATGAATCTGCATTTGACATTTCGCCAATGATTTGAAGTTTTTTTCATTCAAAATTTCACTTTTTGAATCTTCCTTCCTTAATGAGATAAGTCAACACCCAAAAAACCTCTGTCTGCAGCAAATTATTCATAGCCTATTATGTGGGAGGCTGGGAAATGTTATCTTTAATCTTACTAGTCATTTACCCAGTTAAAAGTGGGAGGATCTGGGGCTTCCCTGGTGGCTCAGTGGTGAAGAATCTGCCTGCCAATGCAGGGGATACGAGTTTGACTCCTGGTCTGAGAATATGCCACATGCCACAGGATAACTGAGGCTGCATGCCACAACTACCCATGCTCCACAACAAGAGAAATCACTGCAATAAGAGGCCTGTGTACTGCAACTAGAGAGAGGCTCCAGCTCACTGCAACTGCAGAAGACCTGACTGCAGCAACAAAGACCCAGTGCAGCCGTAAAAATACATAAATAAAGAAAGGTTGTTTGTTTTTTTTTAACTTTGAGGTTCTGTTACTAGGAAAGAAAAGAATGGCTACTAGGAAGTACTGCCAGTCCACTTTCCATATTAACCAAGAGTGATTCTTGTAAAATAGAAATTCCACCATGGTACTCATCTACTTAACGCCTTCCATGACCTTCAGACTCCTCCTCACAACTGAAGCTTACTCTGATGGGCTCTGGCCTCATCTTCAGCCAGGTTTTGACTCTCTTATCCTTGGTTAAAAAGAATCAATTTACTTGTAGTATTCAGACACATCCTGCTAACTCTGGACACTTTTCTGGGTATGCCCCGCATTCTTCCATATATTTATAATAATTCACAAATACTTGAGTGACTGCTTTTACCAACATTGTTAAGCCCTGAAGATACAGAGGTGAATGAGAAAGATGCAGTCATTTTCTTGGAACTTAATGTGGGTATGATGAAGGTCAATATAGAACAAGTAATCACAACTGTGATGTATGTCATGAAGAAGAAATATGCATTGCCGTGAGAACAGACAGTAGTACTAACTTAACTGGGTGTGGGTGAAGAACTTCCCTGGGAAAGTGATTCTAAGCTGAGACTTGAAAGATAAATTAGAACTAACCAGGCAATAGACAAGGGCAAGTGCTGCCCTGTTTTCCACCTTTCCTGTTTAGATGCCTCCTTTTACTAATTACCCTATTTAAAACTGCAACCCATCCTCTCCTCATATGACCTTTACTGAACCTTTTTATGTCTCATTCACCATTATGTCCACAGCTGTTGGTAGAGTGCCATAAACAACAACAACAATACATAGTTTGCACAACTCAGTTATATCACATGCTTATTATCTACTGGGCTCTGCTGCTGCTGCTGCTGCTGCTGCTGCTGCTGCTGCTGCTAAAGTCACTTCAGTCTTGTCCAACTCTGTGCAACCCCATAGACAGCAGCCCATCAGGCTCCCCCGTCCCTGGGATTCTCCAGGCAAGAACACTGGAGTGGGTTGCCATTTCCTTCTCCAATGCATGAAAGTGAAAAGTGAAAGTGAAGTCGCTCAGTCATGTCTGACTCTTAGTGACCCCATGGACTGCAAGCATTTTATATAACAACTCATTTAATTCTCACAACAACACTGTAAAGTAAGTACTCTTATTATCTTCATTTTACACATAGAAAAATGAAACTGCAGGAAAATATCTCACAACTAGTAATTGGTGGAGTCAAGTTTTCAGTCCAGTTTGACTTCCAGAGTCTGAGCTCTTTCTCACTAATGAAGGTTGCTGTACATTTATGCATTTGTCCCACAAATATTTTCTGGTCACCTACTCATGGTGCCTAGCGCTAGAGAGAGCAGAAAGCAGTCAGAATCTGTCACCATGGAGCTTAGACTTCTAGTCAGGGGAAACAGACAATAAACAATTAAGTATGTACTGATACGAGATGGTAATAAGTGCTATGGAGAAAATTAATGCAGGATAAGAAGGACAGGATGATGGGGATACTGTTGCTATTTTATGCTAGGTTGTCAGAGAAGAACTCACTAATGAGGTCTCTTGAAGCCAAAACTTGAAATGAGGGAGCAGGCCTTGGGGACATCTGGAAGAAGAGTGTTCACTGTGCCATAGCCTCCAGTTGTCCCCAGCATCCATTGTCCCCTTCTTCCTTTATTAATTGAACCCATAACTTTAACCCAGATAGATGGTTGCTGAAAATAAAGATCAAATTCTGTAGCTTTCCTTGCAGTTAGGTTTGTCTGTGTGACGAATGATGTGTGTACTGGTAGATAGTGCTCTTCAGGGTAAGGGCATGCCTTCTGCTCTTTCCCTCATCTCACTACTTGGGATGGGGCTCAACACACATGCTGGTGAACTCTCCTGGACTTTGAAGACAAGGACCACTTCCTTGAAGAAGGCCGAACAACTCAAAGGCTGCCATTTAAGCCCTGGAGTACTTATACTTGGACAGTTCTATGCGAGAAAAAATAAACTTTTTATCCTGGTAAAGCCCTTGTATGTGGGGGACCTTTTTGTTATTACAGCATACGTGTAGTAGACAAATGTTAACATGGTGCCCAAGATTTCCCACCCCACTGTGTACACACCATGTATAAGCCCCAGGACTGAATATGACAGATTTTGCTTCTCTGATTAGGTATAAGACATACTTGACTATAAGAAAAGGGGATTATCTGGATAGGCCAGGCCTAACCACATTTTAAAAGCAGGGAGTTTTCAGAAATTCTCTGGTGGTTCAGTGACTAAGACCACGCTCCCAAGGCAAGGGGCCTAGGTTTGATCCCTGGTCAGGGAACCAGACCCTACATGCTACAACAAAGACCTGGCACAGCCAAATAAATAAATATATATTAAAAAGGCAGGCAGAAGAGAATGTCAGAGAGATTTGAAACATGAGGGGGTCTGAGGCACTGTGCCTGATTTGAAGATGAAGATACCATATGGCAAGAAAGACCAATGGTCTCTTGGATGGAGCACAGAGTGGCGATGCTCAGGACCCCATCCCATAACCACAAGAAACTGAAAAGTGCCAACAACAAGAATAAGCTTGGAGACTTCCTTGGGCATCCAATGGTTGAGACTCTGCACTTCCACACACACACACACACACACACACACACACACACACGAAAAAACAGAATGGGCTTGGAGGAGGATATTCCCCCAGAGCCTCCAGACAAGAACTCAGTCCAACCAAGAGCTAGATTTCAGGCTTATGATACTTGCACAGATATTCCAGTCAAGCCATGGTGAGGGCACTGACATACAGAACTGTGAGATACTAACTGGGTGTTGTTTCCAAGCTGCTTAGTTTGTGGCAGTTGGTTATACCGGCACAGAAAAGTTGTCTGTCTCTTAAACGATCGGGAGGCAGAGATGCACTGTCCTAAGGCTCTGGGGTGGGAGCATGTGGGGTGTGATTCTGCGAATGGGGAGAGAAGGACAGAGACCACAGAGGTAGTAGCCAGCTGAGCAGTAGCAACTTGTAGGCCTTGTAGGACGTCCTGAGGGAACGAGATGATACCTTAGTGAGTTTGAGCAGAGTAGTGATATGATCTGCCTGTATTTGAAAAAGGCCACAAGCTGGTCTAAAAAGAGCAGATTGTATGGGCAAGGGTGGAAGCCAAGAGATCAGTTAGAAGGTGATGGAATAATCCAGGTAAGAGGTGATAGTGGCCTAGACCAAGGTTTAGCCCTTTGGTGGTGTTCAGTTGCTCAGCTGTGTCTGACTCTTTGGGACTCCACGGACTGCAGCACACCAGGCTTCCCTTTCCTTCACCATCTTAGTGACTTAATGGGTTTAGCTCTTACTGGTGAGAAATACTTGGATTTTTGATATATTTTGAAGTTACAGCCTCACAGAATTTTTGCTGAATGACTAGACATGTGATGTGTGCAGGGGTGGGGGTGGGAAACTATCAAGGGGACATTTAATGCAAAGATAGGCACAATACAGGACAGAATTAGTATGAACCTAACAGAAGCAGAAGATATTAACAAGAGGTGGCAAGAATACGCAGAAGAACTATACAACAAAGATCTTCATGACCCAGATAACTACAATGGTGTGATCACTTACCTAGAGCCACAAATCTTGGAATTCAAAGTCAAGTGAGCCTTAGGAAGCATCATTACAAACAAAGCTAGTGGAGGTGATGGAATCCAGCTGAGCTATTTCAAGTCTTAAAAGATGATGCTATTAAAGTGCTGCACTCAATATGCCAGCAAATTTGGAAAACTCAGCAGCGGCCACAGGACTGGAAAAGGTCAGTTTTTTCAATCCCAAAGAAAGGCAATGCTAAAATATGTTCAGACTACTGCACAATTGCACTCATCTCACGCACTAGTAAAGTAATGCTCAAAATTCCCCAAGTTAACCTCACTTGGATCAAGGAGTTTGTCTTACTTGGAATTTTTGCTAAGGGTGTGGTAGTCTAGATGGATACGTGCAAGTGCGTGTTGGGTGGGGTGGGGTGTCCCAAACACCCCTGTTGTAAGTGCCCATAGCAACTTACAGGCTCAGTATTAGATAAACAAGCATATGGACTAAACGTTCCCACGATACCCTGAGGACTGCTACTTTCCCAAATCTCTCAGGTTCAATACCTGAACTGAGAACTTCCAGGTGTTCAAGCTGGATCTAGAAAGCACCGAGGAACAGAGATCAAATTGCCCACATCTATTGGATCATAGAAAACGCAAGAGCATTTCAGAAAAACATCTAATTCTACTTTATTGATTGTGCCAAAACCTCTGACTGTGTGGATCACAACAAACTGTGGAAAATTCTTCAAGAGATGGCAATACCAGACCACCTTACTTGCCTCCTGAGAAATAGGTATTCAGGTCAAGAAGCAACAGTTAGAACTGGACATGGAACAACAGACTGGTTCCAAATTGGGAAAGGAGTGTGTCAAGGCTGTATATTGCCACCCTGTTTATTTAACTTATGCATAGAATACATCATGCGAAATGCCGGACTGGACGAAGCACAAGTGGAATCAAGATTGCCGGGAGAAATATCAATAACCTCAGATACACAGATGACACTACCCTTCTGAAAGGAAGTGAAGAGCGTCTTGATGAAAGTGAAAGAGGAGAGTGAAAAAGCTGGCTTAAACTCATTGTTCAAAAAATGAAGATCATGATATCTGGTCCCATTCCTTCATGGCAGATAGATGGGGAAACAATGGAAACAGAGACAGAGTTTATTTTCTTGGGCTCCCAAATTACTGCAGATGGTGACTACAGCCAAGAAATTAAGACGCTTGCTCCTTGGAACAAAAGCTATGGCCAACCTAGGCAGCATATTAAAAAGCAGAGACAGTACCTTGCTGACAAAGGCCCATCTAGTCAAAGCTATGGTTTTTCCAGTAGTCATGTAAGGGATGTGAGAGTTGGACCATAAAGAAGGCTGAGCATTGAAGAATTGATGCTTTCGAAATGTGTTGGAGAAGACTCTTCAGAGTCCCTTGGACTGCAAGATCAAACCACTCAATCCTAAGGGAAATCAGCCCTGAATGTTCATTGGAAGGACTGATGCTGAAGCTGAAACTCCAATACTTTGGCTACCTGATGTGAAGAACTGACTCATTGGAAAAGACTGATTCTGGGAAAGATTGAAGGCAGGAAAAGGGGATGACAGAGGATGAGATGGTTGGATGGCATCACTAACTCTTTAGACATGAGTTTGAGCAAGCTCTGGGAGCTGGTGATGGACAGGGAGGGCTGGCGTGCTGCAGTCCGTGGGGTCACAGAGTCAGACACGACTGTACAACTGAACTGACCGAAACTTTGACCCAAGCAGCTGGAAAAACGGACTTGCTATTTACTGAGATGCGGAAGAAAACGAAAGAAACAGGCTTATTTGGGAGAGGAGGCAGTTAGGACTCAGGTTTTGGACCTTTTAAGTTTTTAAGTTTCGGATTCTTATCAGATATCCAACGTGGAGGTGGGACTCTGTCACATGCTGAATTTCTATCTCTTTTAATCATTCAGGCGTTTCCCCCTGCCCTCCCACTACCCCAAAACCCCCAGATTTTGAGCTCCTCTGTGATCAAGGAGTTTGTCTTATTTGGATTTTTTGCTAGGTGTGGTGGTCTAGGTGGGGTGGGTTGGGGTGTCCCAGTGACCCCTGTTGTGGGGGCCCGTAGCAACTTACAGGCTCAATAATAGATAAACAGGCAATACAGACTACACCCGCTCAAGACGCCCGCAGGATTGCTACTTTCCCAAACCAAACAAGTCGTTCTTTTCCAGACCCAAGCAGCCAGACTGCCTATTCCCAAAGCCTGTGGGCAGAGGGATGAGGGCAGATTTGGCCTGGGCCCGCCCCCTCCCCTGGGCCCCGCCCCTTCCTGTCCCCGCACGGGCTCTCACCGAAGGCTCAGGCCTCAGGCGACGTGCTAACTGTTCTAACCGTTGGAAGGGGTGGGGCTGCGGGTGAGTCCGCTGCTGGGGATCCCTTCCTTTCGCAGCTCTGCTCCCAGACACACAGACACACACACATTCTCACCACTGCCCCCGCCCCCCCGCGCAGTGTCCCTTTCTCCCACACCCCTCCCTTCCTCTCCTCTTCCACCTCTTCTTTCTCCCTCTCCCAGCCCAGCCCTCCCCGCTTTTTCCCCGCCCCCAACTCTATCGCCCCTTGTAGTCCTTTGTACCCGCCCCTCTGCTCTCCTTCCTCAACATGTTCTTAGTCCACGGGCGAGGGCAAACGGGACCGGGACTTTGCTGCCTGTCCGTGACGACCTTTCCCCTGCAGGCGATCTCCAGGCTCCAGTCCCGATGACAGTTCCCGGCTATTCTGAGGTCCTCTGAGTGAGCCCTTTTACGTGCATGAGCCACTTTGCCTCTACCAGTGATCATACGTGTGCGTGCCAGGCTCTATGGGGGTGGCTGTGAAAAGAGCGAGCCTGTGCCCGAGACCCAAGTCTAAGTTCACCCATTTCTCCTACAGGCCCCTCCCCATGAAACCTCACCAGCACATCCCGCTCTCTTCCCTTCCCTTGCCTTCTGTGCCCCATTGTCCAGGTGAGAGGATGGTGTTAGGGGCAGTGGGAAGGGACTCCTGTCCAGGGAGGGGCCTACCTCCATCCTGGGCCTACTTTTCACCGATCTTACGGGGAAGCTGTGGGGTTGGTTGAGGGTCTCAGGAAACTGCAGCTCTATCCATCTCACTGTCCTAAGTCCCTCCCTTCCCTGTTTTCCCAATCCTCTTGACACTGCCCAGAGCCTAAGCCCCCTTCTCTTGCCCTGTCTTGCGCTGTGCCAAGCAGGTGAGATCCATCAACCAGGAGCCTGGAACTGGCAGTTGGATCCTGAGCAGTGGGCAGGAGCAGTTCGACGGCAGTTGAATGCCTGGCTCCTCTTGGTCTCAGATGAAGAGGCATCATCTAAAGCCCTTGAATCTCGGCACTCCGTAGGTGTCCTGGACAAAGCAGAGCAGCGCCAAGCCTGTCAGGGAAAAAAGAGGCAGTCCCTGAAGGCAGTGACTCGGTCCGAGCGGCCCACAGTGCTGGAGCTCCTGGTAGCTGAGCTCCAAACCCTGTTCTCAAAAGTGCTACAGGATGGCAGCCCTGCCGCGTGGAACTACCTGCATGCCGTGCTGGGTCTGCTGCCCCCATATCGAGCGCTGCTGGTCGGTTGCCTTGACTGCTGCCTTTCCTAGAGCGGCTGTACCGCTGGGCACCCTGGGTTCAGACCCAGCTCCACCTGGATCTGCTGGATGCCATAGACCAGGCCTTTCCCCGAGATACCTCGTTGTCAGAGGGCACCTCCCATGTTGACTGCTATCCCCAGAAGAAGCGGTTCCATCATGGGACCCCACGCCCAGCATGCCCTTTTGTGCAGGCCCAGTGGGAAGGGCAGCAAGTCAAGGACGATTTGGCCACATGGCTGCGACCACTTACCCTGCCCGAGCTACAGCACAGCCTGGGTATTGTCGGTGCGGAAGTGGCCATGGAAGAGACCCAGTGGCTGCATGGCCTCAGGCTTCTGCCCTTGGCACTGGCGACTGACATCCCAGTACAATATGAAAGCGGTGACGCTGACAACGCAGAGGAAGAGCCTGCTGGGAAAACAGAGACTGAGTAAGTGAGGAACCTAGTCCAGGGCTTTGAGCAAAGGAAAGAAAAAAACCTCTGCCTTTCAGTCTGCTAATAATCCCAGTGGTCTCAGTGTTAATATCCTTAGGAAAATGCAGAAATTAATGAAAATCACAAGTCAACCTCCAGGAAGCCAAAGCTTCAGAAAACAGCCTGAGTTTCCAGAGTTTCTAGACTTCTTTCTCATGTAGTGCTTAGTTGTTTTGCTCACTTGTTCCATAATCCCTGAGTCTTGCCTCTGGGCCTGCCTACTGCAGGATACTCAATCTGGGTCTCTCCCTCTAGATGCTCCTACATGAGGCCTGTCTGGGGGCCCCTCCCACTCATGTCTATGTGAGCTAAACCAGTTCCAAGGCAGACTAGAGATGGTTGCACTGCCAACTAGGACTTTTCATTCTGATCCTTCCAGAGTCCTCTTGCCCTACGAGTGGGGGACTCTTGGCCCCTTGGAGTGATGATTTTCTCCCCAGTCTGGCTTTCAAACTGCGCTCTAAGGATTTCAGAATGCCTACAGAGACGCCCTCTTCTCAGAGTTCTCTGACTCTAGTCTCCCTGTCCCCTGGCCAGCTTCTTGTGACACATTCTGGAAACTCAAGCTGTTTTCTATTTCATATTCTCTAGGACTGGCTTGCAGGCATTCATACATTCACTATCTGGGAAGAAGGCTAGTTTTACCTTCAATCAACCTTGGCGTTCTCAATTTTAGCTCTGTTTATGGCTGGGTCAGACTTTCCTGGTGGCTCAGATGGTAGAGCGTCTGTCTACAATGCAGGAGACCTGGGTTCAATCTCTGGGTTGGAAAGATCCCCTGGAGAAAGAAATGGCAATCCACTCCAGGACTATTGCCTGGAAAATCCCATAGACAGAAGAGCCTGATAGGCTACAGTCCATGGGGTTGCAAAGAATCGGACAGGACTGAGTGACTTCATTATATCGCTATATATGTCTGGGTCAAGTTTTTCCTAAAGTCTTAGAGCCTTAACGGTGGGCAGATAGGCAGGCTTTTGGGGACCTGATGGAAGGTGGCCAGTGCTTTCATTGTGTATGCCTTCAATTTCCCCACCAGATGCTTTTTTTCCAATGATCTGCCCTGTGCCCTGAGTATAAGTCTCCTTTCCTGGGGGAGCAGTCTAGATTGAGTGAGAATGGGCTGAGATGCTGGCAAGAAGAAGTCAAGTTCTTGGTCCTCTTTTTGGAGCTGGCAGTAAACCTCCGAGGCCTAGTTAATATGGCTTAATTTCATCATATTCCTTAGGACTGGCCTCGCAGACATTCATACGTCAAGAAGTATTACTGGATAAACAATATATATCAGGAATTGCTAGATGCCGAGGATACAGAAGTGAAAGGAGAGATTCAATCTCTTCCCTTGGGTTTTGCTGCTGCTGCTAAGTTGCTTCAGTTGTGTCCGACTCTGTGCGACCCCACAGATGGCAGCCCACCCGGCTCCTCTGTCCCTGGGATTCTCAAGGCAAGAGTACTGGAGTGGATTGCTGTTTCCTTCTCCACCCTGGGGTTTTACAGCTTAGTTAAGGGAGATAGATGTTAAATTAGTTGATTTAAGGAAAATAGCTTGACAATTTGTGTTAAATGCTACAAAATCAAAGAACACTGCCTTTTCCCTGGCTCTTCCTTTGGGGGTTTGTGTGTGTGTGTGTGTGTGTGTGTGAGTGTGTGCATACACATCAGAATTAGGAGAAAGCACATCAGAGGAGTTTGGGTTTAAATTTGGGTTAACAAAATACCTTGAAGGTCAGAAAGTGAAATAAAGTGGAAAGTTTCAAAGAGGAGGAAGCAGTCAATGCTAAACTCTACCAAGACAATTAAGAAAAATCTGAAAAAATATTCACTGGATTTAGCAACATGGAAGAGGTTGGTGAGAGCAGTTTCAGTGTAGTTTTGTGATGAGAAAGTCACACTGTAGTGCATTCAGGAGTGAATGGAAGGGGAGGAAGTGTGGAAATCATGTTTCATTCTTTCATGAAGCTCAGCTTGAAAGAGAGAGATTAGGACAGCAGATTGAAAGAACAGTTGTGTCTGAGTAGGACTTTCAAAAAATTGAGAGATATTTATAGCCCTCAAGACAGTCTGAGAAGTTGGTGCTCGATAAATATTTGTAGAGTGATGAATAAGTATAGGCTACCAACGGAAGAAGAGGAGATTAAAAATACATCATGAAAAGGGGAGAAGGAATCCAGAGCACAAATGGAGGAATTAGTCTTGCAGCGAAGAAGGTCACTCCTTCCACTCAAATTTGGAGGCAAAAGTAGAATGGGAATATGTACAAATAAATGTGTGGAAAGGCAGCAGAACTTGAGGGAGTTATTTCATGGCTGAGAGCCTCAGTTTTCACCTGGGCAGGGACAGAGGCAAAGAAGGGGACTGGGAGCTCAGCGGGGCTGGGAGTGGGAGTGGGGAGGTGGAAGCCTGCAATAGCAGCCAGGGAGACTGCAAGGGGTAGCTGCCTGAGGACCTGTACTAGGACATCGAGCAGAGTGAGCCCACAGATGAGACTGGACTCCAGGAGTCTATACAGGAGATGACATTTCTATTCTGAGATTTTCTGAACCTGCTTAGTACAAGTAGGGCTTTAATTATTGAGGAAATGAAACTTTAGTGCAGTTACACCATTAAGATGTCCTGATCTAATGTCAAAATCACAGACCCTGTTGTTGATGTGAACTTCATTTAATTTAATTAATTAATTTATTTTTGGCTGTTCTGGGTCTTCATTGCTGCCAATGGGGTTTCTCTAGTTGCGGAAACCTGGGGCCACTCCCCGGTTGTAGTGCCGGAGCTTCTTGTTGCGGGGGCTCCTTTTGTTGCAGGACACAGGCTCAGCAGTTGTGCTGTGAGGACACAGCTGCTCTGCGGCATGTGGAATCTTCCAGGACCAAGGATTGAACCCGTGTCCCCTGCATTGGCAGATGGATTCTCAACCACTAGACCACAAGGGAAGTCCCGATGTGAACTTTAGGATGGCATTGTAGCCCTGGGGTAACTTGTTCTGTTGATCTAGATTTGGGTTAATTAATGGCATGAATATACTTGGACTGATTAAGTTTAAACTGAATTATTCAGAGGGTTTTCAGTTTGTTTTATTTTTGTGCTCTGAGTTTGCTCTAAACAAATTTGTTAGTCCAGGTATTGACTTTTGCTTTCTCTAATAATTAATTTTAATATCAATTTTATCAGCTGGTATAGTAGAAGGGTAGGAAGAGTGATGGAATTGGTGCAGGCTGAAGGATATGTAGTTGGATCCCAGCTGGGAAGAGATGGATGTGAGGGTAGAGTTCAGGTGATGATGGAGAAAAAGCAAGAAAGAACCCCCAGGCATGGAGATCATGAAGAGTTGGAAAGCAGGTATAATGGGGACAAAGATAGGAGATCTAGAAGGCTAGGAACGTTGCCAGAGAGGAAATATCTAGGACTGTGGGCTTGCAAGGTCATGAGTTGGGACAGCAAAGTATTCCCATGACTTTTACTGACATTATGTAACACTGATGTCATAGTAATCACAATCAATCCAGAACGATTACTCATTTATCAGAAAGGGAATGCTTCTTCACACACAGATCTGAATGACTGCAGCTGCCTGACTGTGTCACCTCTTGGACTGTGTTTGCTCAGCATGTAACCCTTTGGGTGTAGATGGTTGACAGGCTCTAACAAGGCCACATCAGGTCCTCTGAGGCACCTAATCTAGCTCCTGTGTTCACGGGCAGACAGTGGCCGCCTGGCCGCTCTGCTCTGCCTCTTCTCTCCTGACTTTGTATCATACAGGTCTCAGCTGGACTTGGAAGCTCCTGAGGAGAAGACCCTCCAAAAAAGAAGCACTAGCCTCTTACCACAGACGTCCCTCCTGGGTAGCCAGATAATGGCCATCATGAAGACAGAGAGATACCTGAAGAAGATCCACTTCCTTTATCTCAACGTGGCTCCCAGCCGCTACTTTACGTGAGAGCCCATGCTCAGAGCCCTGGCCTGCTCCACCCTGACTCCCCCCGCACTATCTTCCCCTCCTCCTCTCCAGACCTGCTACTTTCCTTTCCTTCTCTTTCCCCTCTCGTTTCTTCTGTCTCCCAGGTTCCCTCTTTCTTCCCTCTCCGCCTTCTCTCCACTCTTTACTTCCTCTTGCTCCCCTTTGCTCTCATAGCTTTTCATGTTATCACTCTTTTCTGCTTTTTGCTCTGTCTTCTTTATTTTGTCCTAGAATGACAGAAACATTTGGTCATCACCTCAGAAGGGAATTTGATGGTGAACTCTTCTAACTCCAGTGCAAGAAACAGGTGTTCATTTAAACTTTTGTGTTTCACAAGGCATCATTTTCCTTAGACTACTTTCCTTTAACTTCTACCTTTTGGTCCTCATGTTATCTCTGTGCTATGAAAACAAGTCTTCTTCCATATGACTTGAGAGTAATTCATTCACTTTCTTCCATTAAATCAAAATCTTTAGTATTTTTAAAAGCCCTGTTCAAGTCTCTTCTCTTCCCAGAAATATCAGTAGTAATTACCATTAGTCAAGCTTTTTAAAAATACCTGTGTTATTTAATCCCCACTTACCAGGTAGGTGTCATTATTATTCCGTATATGAGATGAGTAGACTGATGCATAGGCAGGTTACGTGACTTATCCAAAACCACATAGTAAGTGGTAGAAACAGGACTGAAACCTGGCACTGTTTTAACTCAAAAGTCCACCCTCTTGAGCAGTATCTGATATCTGCTCCCAGGAATCTGTATATCCTGCAAACATTGACCTCGTTCTCCTGAACTTCAGTAGGACTAATGATCTGTACCATCTACTGATTTACTGATCAATTCATTTAACAAGGGCTCACTGAGAGCACTGTGCTCGTTATTAAGCAATTGTCTCTTGGTTCTAGTTCAGCTCTTTTCTCTCTGCTTTGTGATGCTGGGGCTGGGACTCTGTAAACTTCATTTCTCTTGTTTCAGCTAGCTTCCTGTTAGGTTTGATTCATAGGGGGTGCTAGAAGGAGACCGGATAGCAGGACAGGAGGAGAAGGGACTTTGCCCTTCCTCTGCTTTCCCTTCATATCATTGCCCCAGAAATGGTCGTTCACTGTGCCAGCAGCAGGCCCTTTCTGAAGCAGCCTCTTCCTGATCCTGGCACTGCAAGAGGGATCAACGCCAACCAAGGAGTAGCCGTGCCCATCAGAGTTCCGAATATGGCCCTACAAGGCCCCTCCTCCGAACCCCTTATTTACTAGCAGCAGCCAGGCGGCATTCCTTAGAAATCCAAGTCCCTGTGCTACAAGCCCCTCCTCCAAATGCATGGCTTCTGAGAAGCCAAACCTCTTTCCTCTTTTCCTCTACTCTCAGGGCTGGCATCCATTTCCTGTAGTTATTGTCTCTGCTCTACCTTAGTTTTCCCTTCTTGCTTTACAGGTGTCCTCTGACACCTTTTCTGAAACACATTTTCTTTACTGAATTCACTTTGTTGAAATGCTGAATGCCATTTCTGTTCTCCTGACTGGACTGATACAGTACTTGGCATCATGAGGGGTCTCAGGAAACGATCCTCAAATATGGGATTCTGATACTGGTTTGGTAATGTCCTTGGCCTTGGACAGTACTAGGCTTCTTGCTAATGGGAAATAGCATGCTAGTGATCCATGACCTGTGGTGATGTCACAACTGACTGAATTGTCACTGTAGTTGAAGATGATGAACTACCTACTGACACCTGGTGGCTGCTACACTTACTGTCCAGCCGTAGTGATAGTCACGGTGGCCATGTGGGATGAGAGCCCTGTTGACAATGGTGGAGAGCCTATAGAAAGAAAGTGACAAGCTTAGGGCTTTCAGCTATCACCTCAGTCATAATCAGAGAAGCAACATATTCAAAGATAATTAGGCACAGAGAGAAACAAGAAACCATGAGCAAGAGAACTAAAAAAGCAGTGAATCATTACAGGGCCCACATCTGCCCAAAAAGGAACACAGTGAAGTGAGTTTTGCACTTGTTGCTGCTTTTCTCCAAACAGAGATTGCAGTAGAGGCAATGGTATGTCAGTCTTAACTATATGCTCCGGAAAGATAGAGAAAAGGAGCTGACCTTTCATCAGACTCAGAAAACTAAAGAGCAGAAGTGGGTTTAAAGCAGATTTGGTTTTAAAACAAAAGAGCTGAGGGCCCACACCAAGGAGGGAGGTGTTTTCTGATTCAATCTGTGTTGTAACCAGAGTCCATCTGGAAGCCCAGGGGATTTAATTTGTGGGTTCTTTAATCATTTTCATGTTTTATCTAGATACTTTGCCCAGTTTTTCTAGTTGTTCTCAAGGGGAGTGTTGGTCCATATTGCTAGCACACCTTAAAGTGGAAACCTGGCATTTTTTGTTTCATTTTGAGGTTTTCTTTCAGTGTATTTGCAGTTATCAAAATTTTCTTTTATTTGTCCTAGATTGCCACACTTGCAAGGATCTCAGTCCCCAGGCCAGGGATTGAACCTGGCCACAGCAGTGAAAGCCAGAAATCCTAATCTCTAGGCCACCAGGGAACCTTCTGTTCTAGATTTTGATTTATCCTTAGGGAGGAATACATTCCTTCACTTCCTTAGGGTCTTTGCTCAGCGTTCTCCGTCTCCTGCCCTGTGTAAGGAGAATAGCCTCCCTTAAGAAGGCCACAGGGGAAGGAGCATCCCCTTGGGAAGTCAGGCCTCAGCTAGGATAGGTAGCTATCCTGCGGGATGCTGCATAATCCAGTGGTGAAGAGAGGGGCACTTCAGTCAGGCAGATTTGGTTTTTAAATTCTGGGCTGCCCTGGTGGCTCACTGGTAAAGAGTCTGCCTGCCAATGCAGGAGATGCAGGTTCAGTCCCTGGGTGAGGAAGATCCCCTGGAGAAGGAAATAGCAAACCACTCCAGTAGTCTTGCCTGGGAAATCCCATTGACAGGGGAGCTTGGTGGGCTACAGTCCATGGTGTCGCAAAAGAGTTGGATACAACTTAACAGCTAAACAACAAAAATTCTTTCCTTAACTGCCTTGTGCAAACTTATCACTTCTCTTTGTTTTCTCACCTGTAATTTGGGGATAATAGTATACTTGAGAAGATCCAGTCACTTTGTCAAAAATGAAATAAAGTTTTTATATGATTTGACTTACTGAGTATATTTTGGTATCTATGTATATGCCCTTGAGTCATTTGCTTAATAATATATGGAGGAAGTGATGGGAGAGAGAGACAGAGAGAGAGAGAGAGAGAGAGAGAGAGGAGGGCGGTTTACCTTTTAGGCATTATATGCATAGGACTTGGGACACACAGCTTTTAAAAGTCTAAAAAATATTTTTAGTGCTTAAAAATATTACTGACTCCAAGTTATGAAAAGAAAACTGCAGGATAAAAATTAATAGATGCTTTATTAAATGTGCCCAAGCATGGCATTATGGCAACTAGTTTACCTCAGCTAGATATAGCACATAATTTATATGTTATATACTTACATTTAGAGTGTATTTAATGTGGGATATGGGAGCATTTTCCTGAAATAATACAACTTACTAAGATTAAAAGATGGCTCTGGAGGAATTTATCTGGTTCACTAGATGGCAGTTTTCCTCTTTATTGACCTGTTTCTAGTGGTCTAGTTACCCCTGCTTTCCCCCGTTCTCAGTTACTCCAGCCTTCCCTGATTATCTCTGCATGTTATTTCAGCATGTAGGATGTACATATTTTATCATTTCTAAGATGTACATTTTTTTCACATTTAAACATTTCTGAAATTGTCATGCACCATACAAATTGGTGGCGTATCATATT
Source organism: Madoqua kirkii (assembly GCA_006408675.1). Taxonomy (NCBI): domain Eukaryota; kingdom Metazoa; phylum Chordata; class Mammalia; order Artiodactyla; family Bovidae; genus Madoqua; species Madoqua kirkii. Next base: position 85,010 of record SJYC01008552.1, read on the forward strand.
GATAGCATTTTTTCTTTTAGTGTTTCATAAAAGAATGTGACAGCTTACAATTGATAGCATCTTAGATTTGATGCGATGTAAATTCTCTGTGTCTGGAGATATGAACTTCTTGGAACTGGCCAGTAGCCTTTTTCTTTCTTCCCACCTGTGTTTAGCTTCCTTGTTCTTCTTAGTATCACATCTTTCTGGTTTGAAGAGCATTCTGCTCTCTTTCCCTTCTTCCCACTGTCTTCCACCTTCCTTTCTGCCTCCTGGTTTCCCCTTTCTGTCCTTCTTTTGTCTGCACAAGTTCCCAAGGCCCCCGCTGATCTGTGCTCTGGTTCAAAGGCCTTACCGCTTGATGGTGGTGCCAGCCAACAAGGTGAATCCCGAGCACTACATCTTCTCTCCCTTTGGGATCCTGCACGTGCACCCCACGGAGGGCAGTGAGGTGATGACACTGGGTACCGGCACCACCACTCTGTCCTCTGGCAACAGCTCCAGCTTATTCCATTCTTCAAGTATTGCCTCTTACGCAAGGCCTTAGCCAGGTAGGTGATGGTGGCTATGGGGTTTGGGAAGAGGCATCACAAAGAGCCGCAGTACACTGTCACTTCCCTCGGGTTTGTAGCTGGAAGAAGGGTGTGAAGTTGCAGAGGCTGCACCGGCACCGGTCTTTCCTAGAGAAGCACCTGCTCCTGGCTGTCCCCCACTTTGGAGCTGGGCTGCTCCATATCAGCAGGTGAGTCTTCAAGTCACAACTTCTATGGGATTTTTTTAAAAATATGTATTTATTTGGCTGCACTGGGTCTTAGTTGAGGCATATGGGATCTAGTTCCCTGACCAGGCATTGAATCCAACCCCACTGCATTAGGAACACAGAGTTCTTAGCCGCTGGACCACCAGGGAAGTCCCTGCAATGGACTTCTGAAAATTATTTTACAAGCAGTAATATACACAATCATTTTAGAAGATTTGGAAAATACAAAAAGAGCACAAATGAAAAACTCTTCAGTCTCACCATCTACAGATAACCATGATATTTCGTCACATATTCTTACAGTCCTTTTTCCCATCATATATACAAGTGCAATCATACTTTACATAATTGTTATGTAACCATTTTTTTCCTCTGAAAAATATATTCTGAACATATCTATGTATTAATAAATTTCTGTATCAACTTTCTCCAGATTGTCCAGTTATTAAATATCAAATCTGAAGATGTAATGTAGGTATTTGAAACTCTGCTCTTACCGTGGTATTGCTTGAATTCTTTTTTTTTTTTAAGAAAAACCTAGTTTCTCCTGTTTTCAGTTCTTTCTTACTTTCTCTGCACAACTCCTCAACCATTGCAGTTATCTTCTATGATAGGAGTTGCAAGCCCCGATGCCTTCAGGGCCCAAGGAAGAGCTGTGAAAGAAACACAGCGGTCTGGATTCAAGACATTAGGACGCATGGGACTGCAGTCAGCTTGGGGACTGCACCTGAGAGGACAGTCACTACCCAGCTCCGATTGATTCTTACCGTTAGGAATATGGATCCAGCATGCCAGCCACATTATTTTTTCGGATGACCTAGGAATCCACATTTTGATGTATAATCTCTTAATTTTATCTGGTTATCTGGTTATCTTGTATGTACCAGCTCTTAGTGGTACATACAAAAACCCTTTCATTCTGAATTCGGCCCATGTGCTACCAGTTCACAACCTCAGCTCTAGATTTTCTCCAGTCTAGCTTAATCATCAAGGCATAACTGGATGCACAGACCTGAATTTAAGTTCTAAACACTAGCAAGAGACCTTACTCTTTGAGCCCCATTTTCCTGATCTGAAAACAAAAGATTTTTGCTACTCACAGCTGTTTTTTTGTTTTGTTTTGTTTAAGTCACAGTCATAACCAACTCTTTGCAACCCTTTGGATTGTAGCCTGCCAGGCTCCTCTGTCCATGGGATTTTCCAGGCAAGAATGCTAGATTAAGTTTCATTTCCTTCTCCAAGGGAGCTTCCCTGGGTCAAGGGATCGAATTAGCATCTCCCAAGTCTCCTGCTTTGCAGGCAGATTCTTTACTTGATGGCTTTCTGATAGCTCAGTTGGTAAGAATCTGCCTGCAATGCAGGAGACCCTGGTTCTGTTCCTGGGTCAAGAAGATCCACTAGAGAAGGGATAGGCTAACTACTCCAGTATTCTTGGGCTTCCCTTGTGGCTCAGCTGGTAAAGAATCTGCCTGCAGACCTGGGTTCAATCTCTAGGTTGGGAAGATCCCCTGGAGGAGGGAAAGGCTATCCACTCCAGTATTCTGGTCTGGAGAATTCCATGGACTGTATAGTCCATGGGGTTGCAAAGAGTCGGACATTACTGAGTGACTTTCACTTTCTTTACTCAACGAACCAGCAGTGAAAATTAAATGAGATAGTGAATATAAAGTATCATGTTCAGTTCCTCAATAGGAACTAAGTAAATGATACCCATATGATCATCCTCTGTTTATCAGGGAGTCAGTTTTTTCAAGGATATTTTGAGATGCAGATTTTTCAGGGTAGTTTTGGGGGAAATAGATAACAGAAGTGGGTTTCTTCAGGGATAGTCAGCCCATAGAAGGCTTCCCTGGTGGTTAAAAGCATCTGCCTCCAATGCGGGAGACCCAGGTTCGATCCCTGGGTTGGGAAGATCCCCTGGAGAAGGAAATGGCAATCCACTCCAGTATTCTTGCCTGGAGAATCCCATGGAAGGAGAAGCCTAGTAGGTTACAGTCCATGGGGTCGCAGAGAGTCGGACATGACTGAGCGACTTCACCTTCACCTTCAGCCCATAGAGAAGTTGGAGGTTCCTCACCTTTGATTCTAAAACCTGCCTGTCCATCTAGACTGTAAAGACCTGTGGCTCTCCTTATTCCAAGAAGAAGACTCTGCAGTTTCTCCTTCTAAGTCAGACCCTAGGATCTCTTTGACCTTCTTTCCTGGCAGGAAGGGTTACCCAGTGTAAACATTTGTGCATACCCCAAACCTTTGCCAAAGAATTCCACAGTCAGGAATACCCTGGGCCAAACTCTTCCAGAGAACCTTCAAAAGGAAGCTGTCACTGTCAGTCACTGGGAACATTATGCTCTCTCTAAACCTTTGCTCATTCTGAGGTGAGCTGGCTTAGAAATAAGTCAAAGGAGTCCAAGGAAGGAGGGCAGAGTCGCCAGCTCTGACCAGTTTAGCCCTTGATTCCAGACTTCTGCAGGAGCTGCACTCTGTGTCCTGGCTCCCCCATGAAGCAGATCAGTGCTACGAGCTGCTGGACCTGCGGCGGGCTCTAGCCAAGGAGAACCACAAGGCTCTGCGGCTGCTCTATCGCTGCCTGCGTCTCTGCACGTCCATTCTTCATCTGGTAAGAGGCTCCCATTTATGGTGAGGTTTTTCTCCAAGCTGAACATGCCAGGGTTTCAGCTCTCTTGGCAAGCTTCCCGCTGTGTTCTGGACTCTGCAGTGGGTTCAGAATCTTTGTCCTGTTTACCAACTAGGTGGATGGATTAATAACAAATAGGCAGAGGCTTAGATTCAGTCTTTTCCTAAAGGCTTGAGCTGAGTCGAGAAGGACCATAACAATGTCTGATTTTCAGTCATTTGTGCCAGGAGCAGTGGAGAATTTGAAAGCTGGGATCCTGATCTTACATGTTTCTGGGCTTATCTCAGAACCTCTGTTGAACTTTTGCCCGGTCCCCGTGGCTGATAGCAGCATCCAGTTGCAGAGTCCTCCCTTCTTGTGCTATTTTGCGTCTGTGGTACACGTCCCCTGTGTGTGCAGGCTCAGTCTCTCGGTCGTGTCCAACCCTTTGCGACTCTTAACGAGCTGTAGCCCACCAGGCTCCTCTGTCCAGGGGATTTTCTAGGCAAGAATACTGAAGAAGGCTGACATTTCCTACTCCAGGGGATCTTCCTGACCTATGGATTGAACCCATATCTCCTGCTTTGCAGGCGGATTCTGTACTGCTGAGCCACTGGGGAAACTCTTCCTTATGTATGCTGCTGCTAAGTCACTTCAGTCATGTCCGACTCTGTGAGACCCCATAGACGGCAGCCCACCAGGCTCCCCCGTCCCTGGGATTCTCCAGGCAAGAACACTGGAGTGGGTTGCCATTTCCTTCTCCAGTGCATGAAAGTGAAAAGTGAAAATGAAGTCGCTCAGTCATGTCTGACTCTTAGTGACCCCGTGGACTGCAGCCTACCAGACTCCTCCATCCATGGGATTTTCCAGGCAAGAGTACTGGAATGGGTGCCATTGCCTTCTCCATTCCTTATTTATACACCCATATATTAACTACCAGCAGATCAAGATATACAATGTCTATAGAACCTCAGCAAGTTCCCTGGTACTTTCTCATCAGTGTCTCCACAAAGGTAACCACTGTTATGACCTCTGTTACCACAAATTAATTTTGTCTGATTTAAAATTTCATGTACTCTATTTTTGTCTGGCTTTTTTTCACTTCACATATGTTAGTGCGATTTATCCCTAGCACTATAGGTGGTAGCAGTTCACCCTTTTGTATTGCTGTGTGGTGCTTTACTCTACATATGTGCCACAATTTATTTGTTAATTCTCCTGTTGATGGATATTTGTTAGTTCCAGTTTTTTACTAGTGTGAATAATCTTATGAAGTTGGTATGTTTTTTGATAGACATAAACCCTCATTTCTTTGGAGTATATAGTCCAAACAGTTTTCTAGAGTAGTTGTACCAGTTTATGTTCCCATCAGACTTCTAATTGTCCCGTGATCTCATCAGCACTTGAGAGTGTTGAGGTTTTAATTTTAACCAGATTGGTGAGTGTACGGCTTTAGTTTGTGTTTCTGTGATCACCAGTGATGTTGAGCATCCTTTCAAATGTTTATTGGCCATTTTGGTACTCTCTTCTGTGATGTATTTAACTCTTGTTCAGTTTTGATTGGGTTGTCTATTAATTTGTAAGAGTTATTTTATATATTCTGCATGTAAGTCTGGCATCAAATATATAAATATTGTGGGCATTTATCCCAGTCTGTGGTTTGCCTTTCTTCTGTTTTAATAGTGTCTTTTGATGAGCACAAGTTCTTATTTTCTTGAAGTTCATTTTATGATTATTTTTTGGTTAGTGTCCTTTGGGTTCTGGCTTAAGAAATCTTTGCCTATCCCCCATTCTCCTATATTTTCTTCTAGAAATTTTATTACCTTATCATTTACATGTAGTTGTATGATCCATTTCAAATTAATTTTTCTGTATGGTGTGAGGTAAGAGTCAAGTTTTATTTTTCTCATTTATGGAAAAGACTGTTCTTTCCCTACTAAATTACAGTGGTGTCTGTTTCTTAAATCAGATGATTGTGGATGTGTGGGCCTGTTTCTGGACTCTCTTCTGCTCCATTAATCTATTTGTCAATTTTAATTATTGTAGCTTCATAATAAGTCTTAATATCTGGTATTTTAAGACCTACAGCTTTTTGTTATTCAAGATTTCCCTAGCTATTCTAGGTTCTTTCAATTTCTATATACATTTTCAGATCAGCTTGTTAATTTCTGCAAAATACCTTACTGGATTTTTTAATTCACTTTCTTTAAATCTATAGATCAATTTGGGAGAGAATTAATATCCTAACAATATTTAGTTTCCTAATCCATGACATGGATCTATTAATTTACCTTGATTCTTTAATTACTTTTGACAAGATTTTGCAAGTTTCCTGTAGAGGTCTTGAACATACTTGTATTCATTAGATTTATTGCTAGATACTAGACATTTTTTGATGCTATTATAAATGGTATCTTAAAACATTGCTGTTTTCTGATAGTTGCTATACCATACACAAAAATTAATTCATGGTGGGTAAAAGACAGTAAGTGCAAAAAGAAAATTTAAAAAGCTTTGAGAAGGTAACATGAGATAATATTTTTATCGTTTCAGGATTTCTTAAAAAAGAAAAATTAAAAACCATAAAAAATAATGTGTCTATATTAAATTTAAGTTTTTAAAAATCACCACTGAAAAAGTGAAAGGACAAGCAGATGCAACACTTGCCCCTTCCTGTGCTGCTATGTGGAGTGGAATGGACCAGTCCCTGTTGGCAGTAACCCCAAAGGTGGGGTGCAAGGGCAGTAAGGCAGATCAGTGGTCATCACAGCTGGCAACTGAATTGTTACAGAACCAAGCTTATAATCTGTGCTAAATAAAAGCATGCTGCTGTCCATTAAAACATAGCATTATTGAATAACTCAGATAGATTAGAAACAAATTATGATATTATATGTGAGTGTTTTAGATACTCATCAGTTTTTAAGGAAGTTTCCATCAACTCCTAGTTTGTTAAGAGGTTTTTTCATGAATGGGTATTGAATTTTGTCCAGTGATTTTTTTTTTCTTCTTCTTCTATTTAGATGATCGTGTAATATTTTTCTCCTTGAGTCTGTTAATATGGTGAATTGTCAGTGTTAGACCACCTTTGCATTACTGGTATAAACCCATTTCCTTCCCTCCTTCCTCTTACCCTCCCTCAGTAGTTGAGGCGTGGGCTCAACTGTTCCTTGGCATGTGAGATCTTACTTCCCTGACCAGGGCCCAAACCTGCATCCCTGAATTGTAAGGCAGATTCTTAATCACTGGACCTCAGGGAAGTCCCCTAACCAGCACTCCTGATTCCTTGTTTCCTGCTGTTCTTTTTTTCACAGCTCTCATAATTTTTTCATACAATATAAATTTACTATTTGCATGTTTATTGTGTATTATTTATTATGTTTATTGTATGTACTCCAACAAGTATGAAACTAGTATGTTTCTATTACTTATTGTAGTGTATGACATACAGTAGGTGCTCAGTGAATATTTGTTGACTGAATGAATGCCAAGTTGAGTTTGTATCTATATCTTTCTCCCAAGCAGAATAAAATCTTGGCATTCTTCTAAGTTTCTTTTTCTCTTCTCCCTACCTTCCACCCTTCTCATTATGCTTTTTATGATATCTCCTGGAATTTTAGTCCTACATTGTTACAAACATTTTTGCTTTATGGGTTCTCATTTAGAATTAATAATATACTTCACAATTTTTTTCTCATTACAACTTCTTGTAGACCACTTTATCTTCGTGTATTCATTTTCTTCTGTCAGAAATATACTCCTTTTTTCCCAGAGAAAATCTGTGGATGGTAAAATTTTAGAGTCTTTGTATATCTAAGAATGTCTTTATTCATCTTCAAACTTCAGTGATATTGTGGCTAGATATGGAATTCTAGGTTTTTAAAATCTCCTTAGCACTTTAAAGATATTGCCCCTAGTGGTAAGGCTTTTAAAATATATACTGATTATGTTCTGTTGTAATTATTATTGTTGTTGTTACTTTTTTTTTAAGAATCTCCATTTTCTCTCTATTTTTATTATTTTTTTTGAAGTATAGTTGATTTACAATGTTTCTTTACCAACTGAGCTATCAGAGAAGCCCCATGAGAAATCTCCTTAGAACTTTAAAGATACTGCCCCTCAGTTCAGTTTGGTTGCTCAGTTGTGTCTGACTTTGCGACCCCATGGACTGCAGCACACCAGGCTTCCCTGTCCATCACCAGTTTCCGGAGCTTACACAAACTTATGTCCATCAAGTCAGTGATGCCATCCAACCATCTCATCCTCTGTCGTCCCCTTCTCTTTTTGCCTTCAATCTTTCCCTGCATCAGAGTCTTTTCTAGTGAATCAGTTCTTCGTATCAGGTGGTCAAAGTATTAGAGTTTTAGTTTCAGCATCAGTCCTTCCAATGAATATTCAGGACTGATTTCCTTTAGGATTGACTGGTTTGATCTCCTTGCAGTCCAAAGGACTCTCAAGAATCTTCTCCAACACCACAATTCAAAAGGATCAATTCTTCGGCGCTCAGCTTTCTTTAATGGTCCAGCTCTCACATCCATTGACTACTGGAAAAACCATGGCTTTGACTAGACAGACCTTCATTGTCAAAGTAATGTCTCTGCTTTTTAATATTCTGTCTGGGTTGATCATAGAGCAAGTGTCTTTTAATTTCATGGCTGTAGTCACCATCTGCAGTGCTTTTGGAGGCCGGAAAAATAAAGTCTGTCACTGTTTTCATTGTTTCCCCATCTGTTTGCCATGAGGTGATTGGATCAGATGCCATGATCTTGGTTTTCTGAATGTTGATTTTTAAGCCAACTTTTCCACTCTCCTTTTTCACTTTCATCAAGAGGCTCTTTAGTTCTTCTTCGCTTTCTGCTATGAGGGTGGTGTCTTATCTGAGGTTATTGATATTTCTCCCAGCAATCTTGATTCCAACTTGTGTTTCATCCAGCCTGGCATTTCACATGATGTACTCAGCACATAAGTTAAATAAGCAGGATGAAAATATGCAGCTTTGATGTACTTCTTTCCCGATTTGGAACCAGTCTGTTGTTCCATGTCCAGTTCTAACTGTTGCTTCTTGACCTGCATACAGATTTCTCAGGAGGCAAGCAAGGTGCTCTGGTATTCCCATCTCTTGAAGAATTTTCCACAGTTTGTTGTGATTCACAGAGTCAAAGGCTTTGGCATAGTCAATAAAGCAGAAGTAGATTTTTTTTTCTGGAACTCTCTTGCATTTTCGATGATACAACAGATGTTGGCAATTTGATCTTTGGTTCCTCTGCCTTTTCTAAATCCAGCTTGAACATCTGGACATTCACGGTTCACATACTATTGAAGCCTGGCTTGGAGAATTTTGAGCATTATTTTGCTAGCTAGAGTGAGATGAGTCCTATTGTGTGGTAGTTTGAACATTCTTTGGCATTGCCTTTCTTTGGGATTGGAATGAAAACTGACCTTTTTCAGTCCTGTGGCCACTGCTGAGTTTTCCAAATTTGCTGGCATACTGAGTGAAGCGCTTTCACAGAATCATCTTTTAGGATATGAAATAGCTCAACTGGAATTCCATCACCTCCACTAGCTTTGTTCATGGTGATATTTCCTAAGGCCCACTTGACTTCTCAGACCAGGATGTCTGGCTTTAGGTGAGTGATCACACTATTATGGTTGTCTGAGTCATGAAGATCTTTTTTCGTATAGTTCTTCTGTGTGTTCTGCCACCTCTTCTTCATATCTTCTGCTTGCATTAGGTCCATAGGTTTCAGTCCTTTATTGTGCCCATCTTTGCATGAAATATTCCTTTGGTATTTCTAATTTTTTTGGAAGAGATCGCTAGTCCTTCCCATTCTATTGTTTTCTTCTATTTCTTTGCATTGATATAATGTCCCTAGTGGTAAGGTTTTAAACAGATTATCCTCTATTGTAGTAATTATTGTTGCTGTTAGTGTTTTTTTGGGAATCTCCATTTTTAATTTTTATTATTTATTTAATTTTTATCGACATATAGTTGATTTACAATGTTGTGCCAATCTCTGCTGTACAGCAAAGTGACTCTATTTTACACACACAGAAACATATATATATATATATATATATATATATACATTCTTTTTAAAATATTATTTTCCATTATAGTTTACCCCAGGATATTGAATATAGTTCCCTGTGCTATACAGTACGACCTTGTTGTTCATGGTTTTATCCTAGGTGTCACTCAGTAAGTCCTCTCAATGTGAGATGATACCTTCTTTTGGCAAACATTTACAATGGAACTAACCATGCCGGACTGTGTTAAGCAGTTAGGGTTAAGTGTGACAGAAGCAAATAAGGAGTAAATTCCTTGGAGAATTTACAGTGTAGTGGACAAGTTACATGAACTGATAATGGTGCACTGGACTAAGGACTATGGTATACAGGAACCACTGGATATTGAGGCATTGCTAGAACATGGAAGAGGACACCTTGCCAAGTATCCAAGGCAAGTTTGTATACGACATGCCTAGCTTAGGTTTCAACTGCCTAATGTCTGGGTCTCAGGAGACTAGGATCTGAGCTCAGAGTGAGCAGAATACAATTCATAGCTACCTCATAGTTCTCACCACAAGCTCTGCTGAGCATCAGAAAGGATAGGAGAGCAGCAGGGACAAAAGTGTCCGTCTGGCCGAACATACATTCCTGGTGTCTCCCCTCTGTTTCTCATCAGGACAGGCCAGCGAGGTGGCAACTGTCAGCACTCTTGTAGGCTGAGGAACTTCCCAGCTGTGAGATGAACCCACGAAAAGGCTCCCAGGCTTTTATTCCATGTTTCTCATCCCCCACTAGAAAGTCTTTGCCAGTAGTCAGAGAGAGCTTCTGCTCTCACAGAAGGCTCTATTATGCTGGTCAGCATGCCATATCACCCAGGCCTAGTGACTGGACACCATAACCTGGAATAATTACTGGGCCTTATTTGTTGAATATTTTTTTTTCTTTGTCTAATCTATGCATGTCAAATCTCTCTGTTTACACACACACAAACTTTCTATTTGAGTTCCCCCCGGGGGCATTGGAGGAGACCCTGGTTTGATTCCTGAGTTGGGAAGATCTGCTCGAGGAGGGTAAGTATTCTGCTCTCACAGAAGGCTCTATTATGCTGGTCAGCATGCCATATCACCCAGGCCTAGTGACTGGACACCATAACCTGGAATAATTACTGGGCCTTATTTGTTGAATATTTTTTTTTCTTTGTCTAATCTATGCATGTCAAATCTCTCTGTTTACACACACACAAACTTTCTATTTGAGTTCCCCCCGGGGGCATTGGAGGAGACCCTGGTTTGATTCCTGAGTTGGGAAGATCTGCTCGAGGAGGGATAAGTTACCCACTCCAGCATTCTTGGGCTTCCCTGGTGGCTCAGATGGTAAAGAATCCACCTGCAATGCAGAAGACCTGGGTTCGATCCCTGGTTTGGGAAGATCTCCTGGAGAAGGGAACAGCTACCCACTCTGGCTTAGAGAATTCCAAGACTGAGCAACTTTCATTTCACTGGGGTCATTTGGCAGACAGGCCTGGCCTATCAAATCAACTCATTGTAGCCTCGCAATATATGTTCTCCGTTTCACCTCTTCTCTGGTCACTTAAAGATTTTCACGGCCAATCTCTACTAAGAAGCAGCCCTCCATCTGCATATTTAGGGTCGAGGTTTTAGACTCTGAGACCCAAGAGCTTTGCAACAGACCAGTGGGTGGCCAGTTTGGTCTCCATCCCCCTTTCTCCAGTGAACTTTCTCTCTCCTGACAGATCCATGAGGATACATACCAAATGCAACAGGGCCTGCAGCAGCGACTGAAAAACTGCAAGAGGATCAGGACAGACCAGACCTCCGTGTACCTTCAGAAGGCGCAGTGCCAGCAGTTGGAGCAGAGGCTGAAGCAGGCGGAGGCCTGGTTGCTGCAGATGGGACAGCTGGCCCGCTTGGTAGACTATATGATCTGCCAGAACATCGTGTCCATCATAGAGGAGGAGATAACCTCTTTTGTGGCCAACATCCTGCAAGTGAGGTGGTGGGTAGCATGTGGGAAGGTGGGCAGGCAGTCAGGGGCCAACTGGCGGGGAGCAAGTACTGACCTCTGGCCCTACAACCTCTCCTGACCTTTCTTTACAGGCCCCAAGGCAGAAACCCTTTCTCTCAGCACAGCTGGTCTTTGACAGTAGTGGTCAGTTGTCTCCTGAGCCCTGTATTGAAAATATGATCCAGATTTTAACTGTGGGCCTAAGGTCAACGAAGGCCTCTGCCCTGAAGGTATTTTGGCTTGGGTAGGCGTCTGGCTGGAGGGATTCCCTACAGGGAATACCCTGTTCCTATCGTTTAGAATCAGAAGCTCTCAGCCTGGTCTGAACCCTCATTGTTTGCCCTTTCTGCCCCTTCTTTGCCCCTTGGCCTGAAGGTAATGCAGTCTACAGACCTGAAGACCTTCTGGGAGTCCCTGTGTATTGAAGGTATTTAAGGAGCCCCAGGCAGTGGGGAGGAAGGGTGGAAGGAGGGAGAAGGGCATGTGCAACGTCCTCGTGGCCGTGGAGTCAGGCACTGGACATGGATGGAGCAGCGCTAACCTGGGTCTGAACATGTGTTGGGTGGGTAGGAGGGTAGAGGCATGTTTTTGCTCCTCGTGCATGTGCCAATGGGATTTTGTGATGGGTGGGTGCATTGTATGTGAGAGAAGAGAGTCAAAGATAACTTCAAAGTTTTTGACTGGACAGCGTGGAAGAATGGAGTTCTTGTTTACTGAAGTTGAAAGACTGCATAGGAGCAAGTTAGAGGGGAGTGGGTGGAGATCAGAGCCCATTTGAGGCTGTTAAGTTTGAAGTGCAAGGTAGGCATTCTAGGTAGAGATGTGGACTAGGCAGTTGTTTAAATGGGATTGGGATTCAGGGAGAGATCTGCGTTAGACACAAATTCCGGAGAAAATAGATGATATTTAAAACCATGAAACTTGGTTAGTTCTAGAAAGTGAGTCCTGATGGGGAAAGGAAGAGATCTGAGGATTGGCCCTTGGGAGGGATCACCATGGTGTTTACGTGTTTGCTGTATGAATCTAATTCATAAACATTTTGATGCCTCTTCTCCCTTTTTGTGCAAATCTTAACACAAATACCGAAGTTGGCAATTAACCAGTTTCTAAGAATTAAGGCGAAGGCCGTGTTCAAGGATATTCCTTAGGACAGGTGCTGAGGACTGGCTTGCTCAGCTTCCTTCTGCACCTCCTTCTCTGTTCTGCATTTCTGAAACTGCATTTCTCAGACCTCCTCGAGGCTGGGAGTCATAGGTTATTTAGATGTGACTTCAGTTCAGAATTGAGGTAAGTAGGGGAGAGAGGTAGGACGCACGCCATCTGTTCTGCTGGTGAGGCTCGTAATCGTTTACGATCATGTGCTTATGGAGCTTGTGGTATGGCGATGACATCCCAATTTGCCAGGCAGCACAAGTCCCTAGACCCTTGGCCTAGAGTGTTTTTGTTTTTCAGTTTTTGCAGTCATTCACAACTCATGTAATTTTATAAAATAATTGCTTATACTGGGCTTATTCTGGGCTACTTATACTGGGCTTCCCTGGATTGGGAAGATCCCCTGGAGAAGAGAGTAGCTACCCAATCCAGTATTCTTGCCTGGAGAATCCATGGACAGAGATGCCTGGCAGGCTACAGTCAATGGGATCGCAAAGAGTCGGACGTGACTGAGCGACTAACACTTTCACTACATATGCTAGCTAGAGTAAAATTTGCTGTCTGCATCTAAACCCTAACAGATTCCCTGGCACTATACTTATGTATAGATGTATGTGTAAACTCACTCACTCATGAACAGAGAATGTGTAAGGTGTGTAATGTGTTGTCCACACTCAGGGTAGAGGGAGAGGTTTTATGTGGTCCCTGGAGGGGCACTCATGGGCAATCATGGTATGTCCTCCACTAGACGAAGATGAAGAGGACTACTCAGACTCAGACTTCATGATGCCCAAGTTCCAGGGCCAGCCCAGCGATGCTGTGGATGTCTTCTGTGGCCCGAATATAGGATTGGTGTGGCCCTGGAAGTCTCGCACAGTTACTGAAGCCCTGGAGGTCCATGGGCACCGGCTTCGGGGCCAGTACTCACCCCTCGATTATAAGCAGCTGCAGGAGGACCTGGACAACAGCTCCCAAATCCAGCAGGCGCTGGCTGTCCAACAGGCCCTGCTGGAGGTGAGGACAGAGGCTTAAGGAATGGGATGGTGGCCACCAGTTCCTGTCACAGCCGCCCACCTCTGCCCTAAGCCCCCCATCTGCTTCTAGGACATGTTGCAGGAGGTGCAGGAATTCTGCAGGGATTATCATTGGATGACCGGCATTTATGAGTTCCTGCAAGCCTGGGGGTGTCAAAAGCTGGAGTCTATGAGAGGTTATCCTATCAAGAACTATGTGATGCTGGTGACCCGCCTGAACACTTGGCAGGCCCAAGTCTCCAGGATACCCATGGAGTTGATCACAAGAGGCCAGCTGCTGCTGCTGAGCTGCCGCGGCATACAGGCGGAGATGGGTGAGTGCTGCTTAGCCTCTGTTCTTGGTTTTTAAAAATTTTGTGTGTTTATTTATTTGTGGCTGCACTGGGCCTTCGCTGCTGCACGCCGCGGCCTTTCTCTGCTCGCAGTGAATGGGGGCTGCTCTCGAGGTACGGTAGCCCTCTTGAGTAGGGGCTTCTCACTGCAGTGGTTTCTCTTGTGGAGCACAGGTTCTAGCCACGAGGGCTCTAGTAGTTGCAGCGTGCCTGTGTGCTCAGTTGCTAAGTCATGTCTGACTCTTTGCGACCCTTATGACTGTATTCTGCCAACCTCCTCTGTCCACAGGGTTTCCCAGGCAAGCATACTGGAGTGGGTTGCCATTTCCTCCTCCAAGGGATCTTCCTGAGCCAGGGATCGAACCTGCATCTCCTGTCTCCTGGGTTGTCAGGAGGCTTCTTTAACTCCTGAGCCACCTGCAAAGCCGGGTAGTTGCATCCTCACCAGTTGTGGCACCTGGGTACAGTTGCCCCATGGCATATGGAGTCCAGGGATGGAGCCTGTGTCCCCTGACTTGGCAGGCGGTTTCCTAACCACTGGACCACCAGTGAGGTCCTGTCCTCCCTTCTCTCCTTCGCCTTCTGTACCTTATCCACAGGGCCCTCCCTGGGCCTTCAGCGTCCCCCAGAGACCTTTGGTGCAGGAACTAGTAGAGCCTCCCAAAGCCCCAGTCCCATCCTTCCCTTTGCCAACTGTCTGCTACAGGGGCGGCCTCTCCATCTGTTTTGGCCCAGCTCATCCCCCATACTTCTCAGGAAAGGTGTTTCTGTCATCTGACATTTTCTGTTCTTATGGTGGAAGGAGTCAGACCAAATGGGACTGAAGAAAATCTTTGCTTGCTCCTTAGGCTAGGAGAACTCAGTTTCTTTACTGAGGTTCTTAGGAATCAAGGGTGCCCTCTCTCCACATGTAGCAGTCAAAATTGACACCGTGATTTGTATGTATAAAAAGTTACTCTCTTTAACTGATCTTGGCTTGTTCTATAGCCTTAAATTCTGCTGATGGTGAAAGAACAGACAGTTGGCCCTCCATATCTGTATGTTCTATGTCTGTGGGTAAAATTCCAGAAAGTCCCCAAAATGCAAAACTCGAACCGACAACTGTTGATGCAGCATTTACACTGTATTTACAACTATTTACATAGCATTTACATAGTTTTAGGTGTTATAAGTAAACTAGAGATGATTTAAGGGGCTTCGCACATGGCGCTAGTGGTAAAGAATCTGCCTAGCAATGCAGAACACATAAGAGACGCAGGCTCCGTCCCTGGGTTGGGAAGACTCCTGGGGGAGGGCATGACAACCCAATCGTATTCTTGTCTGGAGAGTCCTATGGACAGAGGAGCCTGATGAGCTACAGTCCATAGGGTCGCACAGAGTTGGACATGACTGAAGTGACTTAACTTAGCACACAGCACAGAGATGATTTAAAGTACACAGGGGGCCATGTCTAGGTTATATGCAAATACTGTGCCATTTTATAAGGGAACTGAACATGTGGATTTTGGTATCCTCAGGAGTCCTAGAACCAATTCCCCTAAGGACAACTGTATTCCAATTGAAAGTGAACACATTTTTTTTCTTCATTTAAAGCAGAACTTTTGGTCTAATTCAGTCTATTTGGGGTAATTGGTCAATTCAAAATTCATACTACGATTCTGGGTTGTTCTGTTTCTCAAGCGTCCTCAGCTCATTTTCCTCCCCAGGGTGGCACCTGGCATTGGAGAAGGCTTCAGGGCCGGGTGCTCTTCTTGGCTGGCTTCTGTTGACTTCCCTGGGGTCTCTGACCTTGCTGCCTCCGGTGCAGCTGTGACCTGAGCTGGAGTAGCTGGCCTGTGTTCTCTCGGCTGGTGGGAGCCCAGAGTGTCTGCCCTTGTTGGCCTGGCTCTGCACTGGCTCCTGCTGACACCACATGTCCTTGGGGTTCTAGTGAACCCTTCATCCAGTCTTTGTCGTAGGCTGTCCACGCCCATAGCTTCTGCTGAAGGGTCCCTCGCCCCTCAACCCAGGAACACCATCCGGGCCTGCTGGCTATCAACTCTCCACTGTCTCCTGTGTCCACTGCCGTCTGGGAGCTGTGGGGTCTTGGGAACATTATCTTTGATCCTGTTTCTCACGCCCTGGTTTCTGCTCTGCTGTGACTGTCTTATGTCACACGAGTATAAGGGCACCCTGCAAGAGGATCATCTCCCCAGAGTGACTACATGGAAAGTAGAGCTCAGGCCCACTTGCTATCTATCCGCCCCTCAGCCCATCTCAGTTTCCCACTCCAGGTGTCTACCTACCCACATGAGGCCAAGGCCAGCTGTTGGTCTCCCTGGATCTCTGAGAAGTCTGGTTTAAGACGTAGCCTCGTTCCCCTTTCCTCTTCTTGCCTTCCTATGGGAAGCGTGTCTCACACTACTGTTTGCTGGCGAGGTGCCTCCACCCAGGAGATGGCTGTGGAGAGACACAGAGCACAGTAGACTGGGAAGCTTGTTCCTCTAGGAAACTGAGAGGTTCTATTTTGTGACCTAACACCCCTAGATGGCAGTGTCTGCTTCCTGCAGAGACTAGGCACTTTCAGACCCGTGCCCTCTGGGCCTGCTTGGTTTATGAAGGTGGGAGGCTTTAGGGCTGGGCCTCAAAGTGCTTGCTTGCCTAGCTCTCCCTGCCTTTGCCCCTCCGCAGATGAAGGCACAGGCTTCCTGAGGCATCTCCTAGGTGACAGAACTCCCGACTCCTATCCCCGCCCTCCCTCCTAAATGTACAGAGGGTTCAGGCTAGCCAGGCAGAAGCTGGCCTGCTTTCTTTCTGACCCCGGTTGCAGTGGGCTTTGCTCCACTCTTGCTCAGGAAGTCAGTATCCTTTATTTTTTATTTTTTTTAGTATCCTTTCTAATTTGTTGACTTCTTTGTCCTTAATCCAAGGTCAATTGACCTCTTTAAGAGGAACAGATGGGGAGAGAAAAGCACTGGGTTCAGAACTGTGGCTCTGTTTTCACTGGTTTGCATGACTTCATATCACTGAGCTTCAGTTCATTTGTAACATGGACATAATAATGTAGCCATTCACTGGGTTACGGGAAGGAGGATTAAATGAGATACTATTTGCAATATTCCTAGCAAAGACTATGGCATGTAGCAACTGCTTAATTTTTTTTTTTCATTTCACCTTGTTCCCTTCTGTTCACTTTCATCCTTCTTTTATCCTTCTAGTTTTATCTATTTATCCTGCGACTTTGCTCCTCTTCTATCTGGGCTCCATTTAATAAAGAATGATAATGAGTTGGCCTCAACAGAATCTTGAGTTCATACTTTTCTCACCCATCTCCCTAATTCCACCAATCCAACCTGTCACCAAATCCTTTCCATTCTTCTGCCTCCTAAGTATCTCTCAAATGTCTTTTCCCATCCATCTCCAACTTGCAACCTGGAGGAACCCTGGTATTTTATCAGTCCACTGCTCCCTCTTACCACATGGTGTCACTGTTGAGCTCTTGGTCTTCACCAACCTGGTGCTGCTGCTGATCAGAAAGCAGCACCATTGTGATGGTCTAGCTACTGTCAGAGGCCAGTGGGACAGTTTGGAGAAGGGTAAGTTCACATCTTTGTGTTCTGTTCAACCTTGAGTACCCCTTGGAGGTTCCCTCGTCTTGGTTTTCTGTTTCAGCCCTTGGTGCCAATTCCTATTGGTTACTTTCTTTAAAACTCCAATGGACCCATTCCTTGTATGTCTCAATTATATGCATCTTGTATACCTCAAAGATGCTCATGAAAGATGAGTCAGTTTGCTTTTAACCCTTCAAAGCATAAAATATAACAAGATGGAGCCAGGCTGCCAGAGTTTGAATCCTTGCCTTACCATATGAGCCGTCGTATTGTTATTATTCCTGTCCTTGGCTACAGTGGAGTTGTTCATTTTGCCAAAGCCAGCTTCCAAGATTATCTTCTGGTCGCAGATCCACCTGACAGCTTCTTTCCCTTAATCCTTAAAAAACAAAAGGCAAAGTGCACACTCTTCCTGGTCCTTCATCTGCTACAGCAGGTGCAGTAAGACTCCTCAGACGCAAACTGTTTATCCGTGGTGGGCGTTCTGCTTATCATGGACATGGCGTTCCCTTTCCTTTGCACATGCTTTCATCCACTGGGTGTGGATGCCCCTGGGAGCCCTAGCCGCTTAGTACAGTCGGCTCCAGCGCCCCCTGGGGACGCCTTCCCCAGTCTCCTCAGGCTTCCTTCCTCTTCACTGAGCCAGGTTGAGGGCTGGCTGAAGAGCATTTATTGCACTGATACGCGATTGTCCATTTATATGTGTGTCTCTGCTGCCATATTGTGAGCTTCTCTGGGTGCGAACCTTTCTGTCTCCTCATCACCCTTGTCTGCTGGGGCCCAGCACGGGCCCCAGTGAACTGCAGCTAATGACACCAGGCAGGGGTCCAGTGTGTGTTCAGTGACTGAGGGAACCAGTTCCTGCTCTGGCTTCCCCTTCAACCTGCTCTCACTCGAGCCTCCCCTGGATGCTCCCCGGGCACTACAGCCCCTCACGCCTCACTCCCTCCTGTCTTCAGAATCCAAGTTGGCAAACATCAGGAAGGACGTTCTCGAACAGGTACAGAATGAATGCCAGAGCCGCAGTCAGCAGCTAATAACAGAGCTCACAGGTTTCATGAAGGCCTTCCAAACCGTCAACTCAGACATCCACGCCATCGCATGGTGTTCCCAGAAGGTGGGCGCTCCCCATCCTTCCTCCCCAGCTTATCCAGGGCCAGCCCACTCACGTGCTAAGCACACTTCCCTCCGGTCTCCGCTGAGCTCCCAGTGGGGCTCTGTGCCCTTAAACTGCATTCACCTGTGTGACCTGCCCTGGCCAGTTCTCACCCTGTTCACATGGTCCTCAGTATCCTCATGAAATGGGGAGGCTTTGCTGTGATGACAGAGAGACAGTTCTGCTTTCAGAGAGAGAGTTCTGCTCTCTGTATGCTTAAGTAGAGATCCTTTGCCTTGTCCTCAGGACAGTGACTTGATGGGGGAGGAGCTGTGCTGTCTTCCCTTGTTCAGATAGGGATCTGCTCCCGGACTGCCCTGATCTCAGCGGGTTAAAAGGCAACTGCTGGGACCTGGAGCCTCTGGCAGGAGGGAGTGCCCCTCAAGATGGGTGCAGAGAGGTGCACAGGGCTGAGTGGGCGCTGGTCTCATGCTGTCACCCCTGCAGCTGAATGAGGCCAACGAGCGGTACGCTGAGCTGGAGGAGCAAATGGAATACACGCGGTCACTCTACGAGCTCATCCGCAACCACTTTGGCCTCTTCAGTGCTGAGAATGAGGCACTGGACATCTCGGTGAGAAGGCAGCTCCTCTGCCCCTCCGCTGCTCCCTCCACCCCCATCCCCCCCATCCAG